>PVIC010000862.1:27162-106001 GCA_004025085.1 Thryonomys swinderianus | reverse complement strand
AGTTCTCCCTGGTCCTCAACTAAGCCTGGAGAGCAGAAACAGATATATTCCTCTAAAGTACTATTCAGAAGACAGTGTTCTGCATTCAAGTATCTTCCATAGTTTCTCTGTATGTAAACTAATTTAAAAATTCCTTCTCTTAGTATCCAAGGTCCTTTATATCCTGACTTTATCGCACTTCTTTCTTACAAGGTCCCTGCTTCTTATCTGTGCAGTGATGAAGGCTGTTGTTACATTATCCTCAGACTCCTCTTCTTCAGTAGCTCTCACTCCTTATCTACAGTTTTGCTTTCTGCAGTTCTAGTGACTCACAGTCAACTGTGGTTCAAATATATGACACAAAAAATTTTTAAAAAGGCTATTCCTATTTTAAATTGCATGCTGTTCTGAGGAGTATGATGGGATGTCATTGTGACCCACTGTGTCCCTTTCACTTGGTGCAAAATGTTTGAGACTCACCCATATTGCTGTATCAATGACTTGTTCCTTTTAATTGCTAATGAGTATCCCATTATTTGCATGTGTGGCAGCTGTTTCTAGTACACGGCCATCAGAAATAAATCTGGTGTCAATATTTGTGTCCAGGTTTTGTGTAAACATAAGTTTTTATTTTTCTAAGGTGAATGTGTAAGACTTGCTATGTTATGACAGATTTTTAATGTCTCAACAATAGCCCATTAATACATGTACCATGATTTATTAAAGAAATTCTCTCTTTAGGAACATTAAGCTTGTCTCCAGTTTTTAACTGTCATGAATAAGGTCACAATTGACATCTTTGTACATAAATCCTTGCATATATTTTTGTTATTTTTTAAGCAAAGTTCATATTCCCTTGATTAAAGGCTATGAACATTTAGAAAGCATTTCCTATGAATTGCACTGCTGCCAGAAGCCTTTATTGATCCACGTGGCAAAAGAAAAATCCATTTTCTGCAGCTCAGTGGTACTCTGTTTCTCAGTAGCATTTTGGTATATATAGTTCTCAAGCCATATTAGATATGCTCCTTGGTACAGTGGATTATTGAGAACATGCTTCTCATACGCCCTCTTCACTTGATAGGCTGTAAATACTCTGAGTTCAGAAAGGCCCTCAGCACATTGGTTTCCCATTTTCAAGCACAACCCAGCATTTTGATACCAAGTGAAATGCACAGAACATCGACTCTGTACAGAACTGGATTTGAGTTCTATCTCTCTCATGACTTCATGATCTTAAGCACAGCTTTTTCCTCCTTGACCCCTATTTTCCTTGTATGTAAAATGAGAATAATTATATCTTCCTCACTGAAATGGTATCAGGATAAAATATTAAAATCAACACAAAATTGCTTTGCAAAATGTTAATCACCATACAAATAATGTTTATAATCATATGCCTCTGAGACATTGTTTGAAAGATGATAATTACAGAGGCGATCTCCCTACTTCAAGTGGGCAGTATGTGTCTTCAGCCCTTGAATCCACTCCTGACTACTGTTAATGTGCCACACACAATACAAAGTATGGCAGAGGAAAAGGCCTTTTAATATGGTGTAACTGCCAGAACCTATGGTTCTTTATTGCATCTCTATCTTCTTGGCCCAATAGCATCTGCCCACTAGACTTTCTGTCAGTACCAGTGCTAAGCAGATCTGTTTATATTTTATACAGCAGGAAAATAGAGGACCACAGACTATAGTTGAACAATTCCTGTGATGAAAAGATGACAAGACTGTCTGAATTAGAGGTAGGAGAGGAGAGCTGAGATATAGTTCATAAGTGAATTTGGTGTCCAAGGGCAGTAAGAAGTCACAAATGACCCACATTTTAAAAACTTAGTTACTAGGCAATTGAGGGATTTTATTGGCAGATAAATGACCTGAGAAATTTCGACAAATGATGTATTACTGTTAAAAAGCTTGAAAGGTGAGCTTTTTCATCAATACTTGAGGGGGAGGGCAATGTTCTAAGTACTATAATGACAGAGCTCAAACTGTAAGAATAGCTGGACCTTTGAAGGAAAGGAGCTTGTGGAAAGAATACTCTCCATGTTTAACACATTTTCCTGTGATGGGGTATTATTCAGCCTTAAACAAGAAAGGAATCCTGCCATTTTCAGGATGGGCCTGGAAGGTATGCTAAGTGGTCAATGTGTCAGAAGGATGATCACTGCACAATTTCACTTATGAGAGGTCTCTAAAAATAACCAGCCTTATAGAAATGGGAAATGGAATGATGGTTATGGATGTGTAAAGAAATGGGACTTGTTGTTCAGTGGGTGCAAAGATTAGTTATGTGAGATGAAATAATTATGGAGATGTGGTGGAGACCACAGAGTTTATAGTTAATAATATAGTGTTGTCCCTTTAAAAATTTAAGAGGATATATCTCATGCAAAGTGTTCTCAACACATACATGCACAAAAGCAAAGAGACCTAGGAAATTGCTTTCTCTATGACTTCTATTTTCTTTTGATGGGATACATGTAGCTCCTGTAGCCAGAGTAAGTTTTGTGTCGTTTATCTGAGAGGCCAACTTAAATTTAATATTTCTGAAAGCATTAAATTAAGAATGGGGCTTTGTATGTCTACATCATATATCAAAAGTAAAGATACAATGAAAACTTTAAGATCACTTACTAAACTTTCAAAGATGGGAAGATATTCCATAAAGATTTCAACAGCAGAGACAGATGGGCTACATTCCAGAGGGGAAGGTCACAGGAGTGATGAATGAGAACTCTAATGTCTGCCATAGCTGTGAAAATCTTTATGGCTAACTAAAATTCCTCACGAATAACAACCTGTAAATATTGTATGAGCTGTCAGATAACGCAGAGCTCTGAGACCACTGCACATGGTGAACAGAATACCACACCATGGGATTTGTCAGTAGACTGCCAAGTCATTTAGTGTAACAGGCTTACATCTGATCTGGGAAGTCAAAGGTTCACACTGAACTACTCGGCAAGGTGACTGAGTTGCGGCAATAACAGTGTATGGAATATTCTGCACTGCTGGCTGCACAGGACCACAAAGTCCAAGGAGCAGTACCGGGTAGCATTCCTCAGGAAAGAAAGGCTCCTCCAAACTGACTTCCAGAAAAAACTTTGAAAACCTCTTTGTGAGTATGAGGAGAATAAAAAAGAAATCGAGCTTCATGAGTTCAGTTAGGGGGATGGGCTTCTTTATACATAAGGCCTCGCCTAAGCCCTGCTCTTGGAATCTCTGAATAAATTTGAACAGAACTTCTTGATGTCATAACCAGAGAGCTCCCCTCTAGGTAATGGTTGTTGCAGTCTCTGGCCATCTGGGTTAAGTTAGGGTACTAACAAGTCAGTGCGATGTTGCCAGGTGCCTTTAGTGTCTCTCCAGATGTGCTCTGAAAAGACGGCAGGCAGTCAACACCATTTGCTGAATGCTCTCTGCGTGAACAGTATTGTATTAGGCACTGGGGAAATTTCAAGGAAAGTAAAACTGGCAACCTGAGACAGTGGCGAGCAACTCAGATATTAAAAAAATCAAATGACAGTAGATGACATATACATCCATTTAGAAAACAAGAGTGCGACAGAGCTGGGGCTGTGACAGCAACTAAAGCAACACAAGGATTGGAGAGAGTGAATTCTGGGCCTATTCTTGACGGCTCTGCAAAAGAATTAAACATGTATATGTTCGCCATAGCCATGGTGAGCAGAGTGTGTTTCTCAGCCCCTTGACCCCGGATGACTGAAGACTTGCTGTAGCAGACATGATGCACACAGAGACTTGTCTTCTTGTGTTCTGTCAATCTGCCATGAGAATATGCTCTCTGTGGCTTCTGATCCTTCCACCTGGGTCTCAAAACCCAACACACTTAACAGCTAATTTAAACTGAGCTCACGGCCTGGAAGCAAATCCAGCCAACCCACAGCATAAAGCAGCAGTTTCCTGTCGAGTTTTCTCTAAATCCATAAGCAAGAGAATAGAAGCTCTGTGCTCTAGAAATTAGAAGTAAGCCACCTGATTTAGGGGGTAGCTTGTTACCACACAAGTGATGGGGAGGGAGGGAGGAAAGACAGAAGAAAGATCAGTGATGAAGAATAGAAAATATTGCCAAGCCAGTCTTTTCCATTGGTTTAACCACTGGTACTATCATTCACAGCTGAGTGGGGGATTATCTCCTTGATTCTATGATCTTGCTGTAAGTTGTCACTAGTTCCTGGGAATCCTTCCCTAAAGCTAACAACCCATAATAGTTGAAAATATGAACCAGAGTATTTATTAAACGTCTCTGGTCTCAGTTTTCTCTTCTGTGAAATGGAGATAATAATACATCTTATTTTACAGGGCTATTGTAAGGATTAAACAGCTTAATCCATACAAAATCCATCCTCCATGTCAAGAGCATAAACTCTCAATACATTTTCTTGCTTCTACACTTATTACCATGATAATTAATACAGTGAGTCATTGGGGTAGTTATCTTATGAACCAAGCTCATGCCAATGTAAGCAATCCCAGGATAATCAGAAAAATGAGACAGACTCTGATTCTAGTGTGAAACTAACAGCTAACCACAAAAACTTGAGCCCAAATGCCGGACGTGGTGGCTCACGCCTGTCATCCCAGCACTCGGGAGGCAGAGACAGGAGGATTGCTGAGTTCGCGGTGGCTTGCCTGGGCACCATAGTGAGCTCAGGACCAGCCTGAACTACAAAGCGAGACCCTGTCTCCAAAAAGAAAAAAAAAAAAAAAAAAAAAAAAAAAAAAAAACTTGAGCCCAGGGAACAGCTCAAGGAAATAAACACTCTTTTTCTATTCCTAGCCATTTTCTGACTCTTCAAAATAATTTTATGCAGTTCTCAGAGTAGTAAAACATGAAAGGAAATAAATCTTCCTTTTGGCATCTTGATGCTGTTGTCAACTACGAAAATCAACTGACTTTTATCATTTTGCATCAGCATTGCTTAGGAATTCAAAGCAAATAGCTAAGTATTTTTAGAAAAAAAAACAACTAGAGATTTTCTTTTTAATTTCAATTTTCAGTTCTGATTTTTAAGTTATATTTCACTTTACTAAACTTATTATCTTCTTTTTTAGCCTATTGAAATTAGTGCAGATGATCTGTTATAGAAACATACTGACCTGAAATTATATACTGTCCTGTTTATGATAGAAGCCTTTTTACCCTCTATTTTGTCCTAAGATAGCAAAATGATTGTGTTTGTTTATGCTTCTGAAAAAACTGAAAATTCAATTCACTGCTGTTTCTCTCCTAATATTTCTAATAGATAAATCTGCTCCAGATTTTCTAGACTAAGGGTTTTGAATGTGTCTCTTCCCCCTGATAGCCAGCCTAGGTCAAGTTCTACAACACAAACTGTACTATGGTTTGGATTTTGTTTGTACCTCAAGGACCCATGTGTTAGAGGCTTGGTCCCCAGTGTGGCAATACTGAGGTAGTGGAATCTTTGAAGGATGAAGCACAGTGAGGGTTGGAGGCAATGCCCTCTGAAGAGTTTAGCATAGTTTTCATGAGTTCCCCCTTTGTTTTCAAAGAGTTAAGTTCTTATGAGACAGCAAAACTGACCCCTCCATGCCTGGCTCCCTTTATTGCCATGTGATCTGCCTGCACACGTTCCTGCTAATATAATGTCATCCTCCAGGTGATGTAGTCAAGGAAGCCCTCCCCAGAGGCTTAGCCAATGGGACTGCCTGACCATGTATTTTTAGCCTCAAAACTTGTGAGCTAAATGGACCTCTTTTCTTTATAAAGTACCCAGGATAAGGTAATCTGTTTTGACAACTGAAAACAGACTCAGACAAACTCTTTCACTTTTTATCTTTGGAGAATAAATACCTTCTGTCCTTAACTCACACCATAAATGAACTCATTTTATTCTTCTGCTTTTTTTTTAATCAGACATTTTCTGCTCAGACTTTCTCTTTCCATAGCAAATTGTCCCCATGTTGAATAATCCTTCAATTATTCTCTCTTGTCTGCCTATTTCTATCTCATTAAAACATTAGCACTCTGTAAAAACCTATATTTATATTCATTATACATACATAAGAAATCCCTTTTCTGAACAAAAGGGCTATAAGGAGACTACTCATAAAGGGGGATATTTATCATATCATATCAGAATGCTAAGTAGAAGGGAGAACCTGATTCCTTGTTACTGAATGCATCTGTGACTCTTGCTAATTGAGATCAAGGACTGAGCAATTAGAAGCATTTTTTTGGTAGAATCCTATCAGATGGAATACATCTGCCTCAGGGACAGTATGCATTAATACTGGTCAAGATAAAGCATTTTATTTCCTTCACTGCAGAATTAGTTTCTATTTCTATTCTCTACTCTGTTCCTACAGCAGCCACTATTTACCATCACTCTAGAAGTTTTTTTTCTTTTTCTTCTTTATAGATCTATCTATATTGCTTAGAATCTGAGTGTTCCAAGACCAGAAACCTATCTTTCTTATCTGTATATTCAAAGTGTCTCATATTAGTTCATAAATATATGAATGAATGATACAGGCACAGGCAGTAAGACTGCTCCAGGTACATGTCACTTAGCTTAGAAGCCTAAGCCTTCCCTTCTCATCAAGAATACATTCCAAAGGCCTTACACATAGTCAATAAGCTGCCATGCACTCTGGCCCTTGGTGCTCAGTGAGTTCCTTTCATTTGCCATCTTGCTTCCTGAACTGCAGGCACACTAGGTTCCTTGCTACTCCTCTAACCCTTTGCATTAGTTTGCTGTTGCTTGGGTAAAACACCTGACATACACAACTTACAGGGGAAAACATTTATTTCAGCTCACAATTTCAGAGGTTTCAGCCAATGATTGGCTGGCTCCAAGGCAGAAACTCCTGGTAGAGAAAAAGCACTCATCTCATAGCAGCCAGTAAGCAAGCGAACCAGAGCATAAGGGGCCATGGTAAGATATATTCCTGCATGATACACACACCTGGAAGTGGACAATTAAGTTGACTATCAAGATTAAGTATCATACCCCCTAAATATGATCCCATTTTAGGGCCTTTGTCTTTCCTCTTTCCTCTACCTGGAATATTTTGGTTCCCAGTATTTACTTGATTCTCTATGTAAGTGTCACTGCCCTGACCATTCTATTTAAAAATATTCCTTCTTTTAGTGTTCTAGCCCCTTCATATTGCTTTTTTCTTTATCAAATGCATTAATGACTTGTTCATCTTTACTTATAAAAATTTAAGCTCCAGAGAAAAAGGAACTTTGTTTTATTTACTGTTATTTTTCAAGTTTCTAGAACAAAGTTTGACTTACTTGCTCGCTCAATAGCCATTTGTTGAGTGACAAAATCAATTCTTATTTGACTGAAAATAAGTGAATCCCATTAACTTTTTGGAACATGAGACACTACAGAAAATTCTCTCCTATTATATTTCAAGGGCAATAATTTCTGTAGTGCCCAGTTGTTCCTTCAATCAAATCATATCCTACACATGTACACACTGTTATGTTAGATCCAAGAAATGAAAAAAAAAAAAGCAATGCTTATCCTTCATCCTTACACTGCCCATCCTTGGACTAACTACCTTTTATGATCTATTTTATCAATCATCTCACACTCTAACTCTTACCTATCATTGTTATGTATGCTGCTGAGCTGAACGTGTATGTCAAGAGGCTGATGTAATTTTATGGTGTCCCTAAAGTCCTTACCTACGAATGGAGATCATGAAGTCAGACACCTTAAATAATGATCATCACTACTTACACCGGAGAAAATCAGCAACCTTATGAAAGCAAGAGTAAATCAAATTAGCAAGGGACTAATGGGCCATTACAGTCCCTTATTTCAGATGCTTTGAAATGCCAGTTGTTTCCATTGCCCCTCACTGGTTGGGGTCCCTCAGGAAGCAACTCTTAAGGCAAAATTTAGAGTGCAAAATATTCAGTGAGGAGAGCTACTGAGATCAACAACTCAGACGGGGTGAGGGAAGAAGCAAGGATAGGCAGAAGGAGGAGTCAAGCTTGGAAGTAGCACAATGGCAACCTCAGTCAACACCACAGGAACTCTTGGATAAAGAGATCTTTCCTGAGTTGGGCCAACATGGCTTGATTTTTATACTTGTTCAGTGATCCAGAGCTGCCCAAGGAGGAGGTATGATTATAAGTGAGGCAGCTGAAGCAATCCCTGAATACTGTCTGCTGGGGACACCCCCTTTCACTGAGAGGGACTGAGGGGTGGCAAAAAGTAGTCTCAAATTGTGCTACGGGCATAGGTCATTTTTCTTAGTGTTTCATACAATCCAACTTCCATAGCTGTTCAGTGCTTTATATAAAAGATTGGTTCTCAATAAAGGGAGTTTTCACCCTCCTAGGGACATGTGACAATGCCTGGAGTTTAGCTGTAATAGCTGAGACAGGGCTAGTATGTTACTGGCCTGTATTGGGTAGAGGTTGGGTATCTTATGTGGGATAATGCATAGTAAATCTCCCAACAACAAAGAAATTTTTGGTCCAAAGTCAGTCAGTGGCCAAGTCCAGAAAGCCTGGTTTACTGTCTAGCCTGTATTTTCTTCAGTGGTCTGACTTCTAGATGGAAAGAAAATAACTCCCTGATAATATGTTCTTTCTTGGACAGTCTGATTATAATAACACAGAGATAAACATAGATGAGGTAGAAGTGAGAAAATTCAGAGAACAAAGGAAAATAGAAGTCACAAATATGAAGAAACTTTATGTAGAAAGTGCATCATGGAGTGAAGTGAGAAGCTAAGATACTGTGATAGTTAAAGTCTACAGCAGCAATTGCAGATATATATATACATAACCATATGTGTGTATATGTATGTATGGAGGGGGTGAGGGAGTGTAAGAGAAGCAAACGTATGTTTCCTGGTGACTATTGGTCCCATCTTTCTTTATGTCTCTCTGTCTCCTGAAAATACCCCTCATCATTCAAACCTATCCCTAGCCTTATGTCCTTAAGCACACAGAGCACATAACATAGCAGTACCTACTGAACTGAAATAAAGGTAATTTTCATTGCTGATATTTGCTAGTCTATTTTAAAATCTGAGCGAATAGTTTGAAACAAGGAACAGTTTGTGTAAGCCTACAAAAGAACAAAATGCCTTTTGTCCCCACTTCAAAGTTCTCACCAAAAAGTATTTTGTAACCTCAAACTAGTTGTGTTCAGAAAATGGAAAACATCCAAATAGAAAAATGAATGTAATGATTTTTGCCTATAGGGATGTGATTCCACCATTTCTGTTGTGCAAAGCTTTGTATTTTGGGACAGATGACAAAGTGCTACCCTAGGCCAAACTCACAAACGCTTTCATTTTCTGGGGAGTGTAAAAATATACCTTTCAGAGCCACTATTTCAGTAAAATAGTGCCTGTGTCATGAAACTGATTCAGGACTGTGGGGCTGGTCTCCTTGGCCTATCACAATGATAAACTAAGAAACAAATAGGCATCTGCTTCATGTCTGCCAAGTCACTAGAAATTTTCACATACCCACATAGAAAAGGAGTGAGAGGAAGTGATCAAGCTATGTGTTACCACTTCACTTTAAGGCCAGAAAATACATGGACTATCACCGCAACTTTATAAGATCTGAGAGTTGATACTACTAGGGCTCTTTCCGATTCCTTTTACAAGACTGGCTTACTCACTGCCCAAGAGTCCTGAGTGGTGGCTACTTCGAGTCCATTGTTCCTTTCACTTCACCAAATGGGAATTATCTTGCCAACTCCTGTTTCCCCAAAGTTCACCAATGATTGACTGACTTGAGGGAACACATGCCCAAACCCTGTCTCAGGACTGTGTCAACTTTGTGGCATAGTTTTTATTCCAGAGCTCTCCGCGGGATCAGGTTGAAGTTATTCTCAACCTCCTGTCTTATACTGACTCCTTAGCCAGCACTCTTCCTACTTAAGCTGTCTACCCTCATTCTCTTTCACTAGAGTGTTCTCTCAATAAATGATTTTTATAGGAAATGCCATCTGAGACTATTGCTAGAGAAATTTAACTAAGGCTGAGATGAACAACCTCTCCTGGTTTTCCTGCAATGGAGAAGATGTTCTGAAATACAGGAATTTCAGAGCTTAAATCAGGAAAATCCCAACTACACTAGGATGTAGGGTTAGTTGTCCTACCCAAGGCCGATATATCTTTGAATTCTGAACACTCTTCCTATTTCAGAACATACTTTGTATACAGGGGCTAGGATAGTCTGAATAACATAAATTACTGTTAGCAAAATAGCTATTAAAAAAAAGGCTCTTGATTGACAGTAGTTACCCATTTCTGTGGGCAAATATTCCTATTATGGCTGATCGCAAGCTGTCAAAGGTGGCTTTAACAAGCAGCTCACAGTTACTGTACATTTAACAACTGATTCTCTTAAGTCAGTATAAGCCAGCACAAAAATTTCCATGGCAGAAACTGAGCACTTTCCTCTTTCCTTTTGTGTTCAGATAAACAGAACAGGTAGGGGCAACGAGGCACCATTTGGATGCTAGGTGTACTCTGAAGCAAACCAACCTGCAGTCTTATTAGAGGGTATACATTTGAGCTAAAGGAGGAAAGGCCATTGCAATGGGTTTTGCGAAAAGAGCATAATTATTATCAGTATATGACTATATCTTTAAAGTGAGGGAAACATCATTAGCATTACAGACAGGTGACATGACATTTGTCCCAAATTCCCAGCTGTTGTGGTTTGTATCTAGATGTCTCACCAAAGCCTAAAGGGTTCACAAGTGGGACTTCCAGAAGGTGATTGGATCATGGGTGTGTGATTCTGGATTAGGGTGTGTGACATTGGGATTGCCACCCTATTTTCCTCTGTGATGCCCCTCTGCCATGCTGTTCTACTTTGGAACCAGACGACAACAGACTAAAACCTCTAGATACTGTGAGCTGAAATAAACCTTTTCTCCTTTAACTTTGGATATTGGGCATTTTGTCTTAGTAACGAGAAAAGTCGTGAAGACACCAACATACAGGACAACACATGGCTACTGAAGAAACTGGCCCAAATTATTCTGCCTTGAGATTTTATCTGTGAAGAGCTTTAGGCTCAAAATAATCATCTCACATTGCAGCTGCAAAATTCTTTGACTTTTATCATGATAGCTTCTTTAAGCCGATCTGAAGACTGAAATGACTGGCTCACTCGTATTTCAAATCGCCCATCCCCCTCAGTACAATGGCAGCACAAGTCCGCACATGGCTAAGTGGATGTCAGCAACAATGAAATATGTTTCAAGATTTTTTCCTTGATTTAAAAAAATTAAATAGGCATGGAAGGGACTGGAGGTGAAGCCCTGGCAACTCTCAAGATATATACAAATTGTTTTACCTTATGTATCGGGGGGAAGCTGTGAAAGTTTGGTTTGCTTTGACAGGAGAGAAGAGTTAACTAGGGAGATGATTAAGGTAGTTAATATTATAAGCCGGTGAGAAAAAACTGATTAGTTCCTTCTTTTTACAGCGCCTCATAATCTGTGAACAAGAAGGTCACTCAATGAAACTTAGAGCTTTTAAATTTAGAGTAAATAGTAAAAAAGAAATTCATCTTCCAGAGTCCCATGGCTGCCAATAGAGTACGACAGACACTGCAAGAGGTCGCTGGGTTAAAAGCTAGAGTATAAGAATGTTACTTTTATTGTTGTTCCCATTATAAAATTAATATATGCTTACTATAAAACCTCAAAAGTAAAAAAAAAGAGGCAACATAACTTTGCATTTTGCAGTTCTTTTCCGTCTTTCCTTTATGTGTACCTTCGTGTTACTCTTATTTAATTTTCTAATGTAGTTGTGATCCTGCTGTAATTTTGAAGTCAGAACTTTCCTTTAATACATTACACTGCACAAGAGGCTTTGATAACACTGATGATGTAAAGTTATGAATGTTATTAGTTCTTGCTAAGAAGCAACTTAAAGGTCACATTGTTTACTGTGTGTCTACTATATGATCCCACTCTGCAAAATCTTATGATGCTGTGTATCACCGATGTCAGGCATAAATTTACCTCTTCTTCTTTTGGGTGCGACATAATTCATCCTGTAAATATTTACTGAACATTTACCAAGCACCAGTTATCAGGTTAGGCACCAGAGACTGTAATTATCAATAAGACTAAGAGATTAGGATCTACACATTTCATCATTCACTTATTCATTAATTACACAACGAATTATAGAGTTCTTATAATGTGCCAAACACCGGGCTTTGAAAACAATTTTCAGAAAAGAGGGATTACATACATGAGAATTGGATGCAGAAGGATGAATTGTATTTTGTTATTAGTTTGACTCTATCAGGCATATTCTAGACCCTACTATCAAGTACACAGTAAGATTGACACTATCACTAATGGTAATAACAACCCATGTATAGCAGTTACTATATGCTGGTAGTTTTTTTTTTTTTTTCTTAAACAGAGTCTCGCTTTGTAGTTCAGGCTGGCCCTGAGCTCACTATGTAGTCCAGGCAAGCCTGGAACTCAGCAATCCTCCTGTCTCTGCCTCCCCAGTGCTTGGATGACAGGCGTGAGCCACCACGCCCGGCACTGTGGTATGCGGTATTGATTGTTGGTGGGTGTGAGTCCCCATGCCCAGCATTGTATGTGGTTACCGGCGATCGAACTCAGGACCTTGCGCTTGTGAGGCAGGCACCAGAACCACTGAGCTAACCCTCTGGCCTTATGCTGGAAGTTTTATAAGTGTTTTACATACATTAAATGTAGGAGACCACATAATGAGGATCACAGCTTAACTGACTTTCTCTGTGAGCACAAGAGTGAAAAGCAGCAAGTCATGCCTCCTTCGATCACACACAGGCATCCTAGGATACTGCAAGTTCCAGAGAAGAGTCAATACAGCTGCGATCTGACCGTTTACCTGGGCACATGCTATAGTAAACAAGAGGCTGATGCATCTTCAATTAATCTAATTCTTCATTCTCATGTTTAAGCGAACAAAAGCAAGGTGAGCCAAATGTTCAGGGCTCTTTGTCCAGGACAGGCAAGAGCCTCTGGGCCCCTAATTCCAAGTTATCTTAGTGTCCTTTGTCTTTCATGCTTGTTCACCCCACCCAGTCAGGGATAAACACATAGGCTCATTCCTACAACTATTTGATCTTCACTGTAACCCTATAGCATAGCCTAGGATATTTGATTACATTTAAGCACCCATTTCAAGTACATTCTGACCTCAGTTTTTAAAACCTGAGTCGAAAAATAAACCTATCTAAAAATTGATGAAATATATTACTACTTTTCCCATTACTAATATATTACTATATAGTAATATATACTATACTATAATAGTACTAATACTATTACTAATATATTACTTTTTCCCCATTAGTAATATATCACTACTTTTCCCTTCAGCAAGACTGAGGAGAGTTCAGTATATGTGCTGCCGAAGCGAGAACAAGACTGAGGAGAGTTTAGTGTCTAAGCCAGAATTGTGAAACTAGTCAGGGCAGTTCTAGATCTTTTCCTGCTTTTTGGGAAAGGGATCTCCTTATATTGCCCAGGTTGATCTTGCATTATTTTTCTCAAATGATCCTTCTGGTTCAGCCTCCAGAAAAGCTGAGACTATAAGTACATGCCACTGCACCCCACGGATGTTTCCTATGGATAAGAAAACCTTTGGGCCAGAGGCGGTGAGAAAAAAATTCAGACTCTCTGTGTTATCTTACAGTAGTCAGGCAAAGAGGGACAGCGACATGGATTTTTGGCAACATCAGATGAACTAGATAGTCACTGGCCTGACTTAATGAGAGCGTGAGGTATGGCTTGTAATTCAGAAAATGTGTTCTGCTCTCAGTTTTACTGTCACCAAGTTGGTGACCTTGGGCATATCATTTGAGCTTTCTGCACCTATTTTGTCATCTGCAAATAAAAGGGAGGGCTAGAGAGGCTTTGAGATTTAGTGGCTCTGAGACACTTTTTATGGCGATTCACAGATCTAGTCCATGTGTGCACCTGCGCCCGCAGAGGCACCCACACGACTAAGTAACTCTAGTGTCAAAAATACTCGACCATAGTTGTGTAATGTATCCTCATGTTTTCTTATCCGTTTCATGACATGAAAAAAAAAATGAGTGGTCAGAAGGAATTGTGGTAGTTTGGGGATTTCCTATCAGGTCTTGACATTCATGTAGAACCACTCTATGCTTCTCTCTAGCTAGGAAATCACACAGCATAAGGTGAATCCTAGGGTAGGGGTGGGCCTGCAGTTAGAAAGGTGACCCTCTTGCTTTATAAATGCTCATTTTCTTTTTAACTGGATCATATTTTTACTAGTTTCAGCAGGAAATTCTTATCATTATACTGTTTGGCAAATACCACTTTTGGGCAAAGATTCACTGAGTTCTACGACATGGTTAATGAGAAATTAATTGGTGTGCCCAAAACAGGCTTACACCATCATGTAAGCATGAAGAAGAGCTAAAAACTCTTTATTCTGTTCAGTGCTTAACAAAGACACCTAGAATTTCAACAGCAAAGAATCTTGCTTTTCTCTATAACCTCCCACTTCATTAACCTTATTGAACCCAGAATTAATTTTTCTTGGGCTTGGTATTAAAACCTGAGTCTGGGCTAATCTTTAAGAACATTAATATTCTAGGAAACTCTGGAAATGTTCCTTCAAGAAATTATAGAGCTTGTAAAATATTAAGATAGCCACAGATTCTTCTTCTTCTTTTAAAAAATATTAACATAGTACATGTTTGGAGTACATGATTACATTCATTCATGTGAGGAGTTTGTAACATAACATAGTATATCTTCTTCTTCTCCCCCTCCCCTCCCTCACCTTCTTCTTTTGAGACAGGGTCATGCTTTGTGGTTCAGGCTGGCCCTGAGCTCACTATGTAGCCCAGGCAAGCCTTGAACTCAGCAATCCTCCTGTCTCTGCCTCCTGAGTGCTGGGATGACAGGCATGAGCCACCATGCTTGGCACTGTGGTATGTGGTTACAGGGATCAAATTTGGGACCTTGAGCTTGCCAGGCAGGTGCCAGAACCACTGAGCTAAATCCCTGGCTGGATTCTTCTTATTGATGTAGAAGGCATTCCACCTTTATTCAAATATGTAGTTATTCTTTTTTTGGGAAAAAGTAAAATTTAGAACAGAAGCTCAGAGAACTGAGAAAATGGCCAAAAGAATGTACTTAAATTTTTGAAAAGAACAAAAAGAAGGGAACTATTTTGACTTCTGTCAGTTAATGAGTATAGTACTATAGTACTTTATTAATTATTAAATAGCAAGAGACTGAATCTGTACCTAGTATATATATCTATACAAACATATACAACCGTGTGTGTGTATGAGTGGAATAATAAAGTATATAAAATTTTTAAATTATGCTATTTGAGTTTCTCCTTTTACTTTCTCCTTTAAGTTATAGAAGTCAATTAGAAATACTAGAGCATTAAATCAAGAATTAAAGGTGATCTAGTGTCTATCAATGCATAAGGGTCATATATTACAGTGTTTTTCTCTTCTCATTTTCTCTCAGATCTAAGATAAAAGACAACTTCTTTAACAAGTAGAGATTGGGCTATGAAGAAGAAACAGTGAGTAATTGTTTTTTTTAGTAGGGCTGTGTCTCTTCTGAGAAAAAGACAGCTAGTGATATAGTTCCCACTAACACATGTGTGTGTGCATGCATGTGCACGTGCATGTGTGTGTGTGTGTGTGTGTGTGTGTGTGTGGGTGCACATGAATGAGACAGAGAGGGAGGGAGGGAGGATCAGCCAGACAGCCTGCTTGTGGAGAGGAGGCAGTTAGTGGCTCCTCCTTGTATTCCTTTTCTTTGGAATTTCTAAGCTTCAGAAATTGCTCTACTATTTCTGGTAAACTGGGAACAAATTACTGAACATGTATCAATTTCAATTCATTTAATATAACCTTCACAGAATTTTAAAACTTGGTTTTTTTTCATGCTTTAGGGGAGGAAATTTTTTATAAAATATAATACAACTTAATAGGATATAAGTGACTTCTGAGATTCTCTGTCTCAAACACGGTTTTGATGTTACAACCACTTTCTGGTGAAACTTTCTTTTTTTATTTTGTTTTGGTACCAGCGGTCAAACTCACAACCTCACATTTGGGAGGCAGGCACCGTGCCACTGAACTACAACCCCGGCCCACTGGGGCAACTCTCAGATGGCAGTATGGCAGTAAACACGGTATAAACATTCTCTAACAAAGCAATTACACTGTCAGGCATTTAACTTGTAAAAAAAAATTGTGAGATATCTGTAAAGTTGTACAAATGATGTTACTTATAGGACTAGATATAACAGTGAACATTTTAAAATAATCTTAATATCAGGTAACTCAAAATTATCCTAGCAAATACTATACAGCCACAGAAAGGAATGCTAGGTAGTCATTTAAAAAATATTCAAAGGGAAATGTGGTAGGGCTGTGAGGAATGAGGGGTAAAGGAAAAATGTGATGCTAATAAAAAAGGGAAACAAAGCTTATGTATTTAGGGGGTGGGAGGTTGGGGGTGGGTAGGGGACTGGGAAAAGATGAGAATTAACTTGTGTCATATACGGGTACAAATTCCCAATATTGAGTGTGATCATGATATGATGTGTACATACAATGTACCAATAAAGATAAAAATTTAAAAAAATAAAGTATCCAGAGAGATTACGTAAAAAAAGTTACTCTGTAGCAGAGTATCAAAATACACAGAAGTATTTTAACATGATTTAAAGCAAAGAAAAGAAGAAGATAAAACAGTGACATTTAAAAAAAATTCTATTTGCCTTAAAAGAAGAAAACCAGGACATGCACACACATATACACACACGCACGCACACACACACGTGTGCACTCATGCATGCACACAGAATGTATATAAATTAAACTTCTGATAGTGGTTACCTCTGAGAGTAGAAGGATTACAAATGATTTTCTTCTTTATACTGTTTTCCAAATTTTTCACAATAAGCAAATATTACCTCTGTGATTAAAAAGCAAACACATAAAGACAAAGACAAAATCCATGTCAGGTTTCACTGTCCTACTTCGTAAGCATCCCTTAAAACAAAGTGGCATTTTCTACATGCACAAGGAAAGCCTCTCAGCATCTACTGACATTCGCTATGCACACCCAAGAGACGGGTGACTCCCGGGGCTGGTTCCCTTCAGGAAAGCACACTGAGCTCTGGGTCCATGTCTGTGTCTGAGGTGTGACCTTGCGGCAGTGGGCAGTGGCATGACGTGGTGTGGAAGGTGTGAGAGTGCTCTGTCTGGCCTCTCAAGCTCCCTGTTCCCAGCCCAGAGCAAGTGGCTGATGTTCTCCCAGCAGAGAGCCATTCCTCAGGCTTATGGATTTTTACCCTATTAAAATGCAAATAACCTCAGAGAAGTACACATTAAACTTTACCTGTCACCTGGGTTAAATGAGTATAACATATCATTTTCGGAGACTAGGGTTTAATAGGGATGACACAGGAATTCAGTGGGGATGGAGACAGAGACTAAAGAGTGAATGAATATACATGGTGTCGGAGGAGTAACTAATATTCGTAATGGTAGTATTTTTATTTATGGTTTATGACTCACTTAGGAGTATGTTATCACATTTAATCTCAATTAAATCCAATAGAATGGCTATCACCAAGGCAAGTTAAGTAGACAAGAGATTTTTAAAAAATACGGAAGACAAAATGTGCAGCCTATATAATAGTTTTTCTAGAGCCATTCCTAAAAAGCCACAATCCCACTTGTGGAGGTAATACTCCTTTTAGTTATCCTGTTATCTCTGGCAACTTTAAGCATGTGTGGTACTGTCCAGATGACTAGACCATACACAGAGAGGTAAGACCAGTCCAGAAAATAGAACTTATTCTATCCACGATATAGATGTAGAACACAGACAGGGCCAACACCTTCTGGGAATTCTTGTTCTAGCAGACAGTGACCAACTGGAGACACGTGTGAATGTATTCAGTCAAATACTTTATAATATTTGTGAGTGCGAATCTTTCTATTACCCTCTGGAGAATGGAAAGGAACTGAAAGGACAAGAGAGCAGCAATAAAAGAATACAACAGAAGATGGGCTGGAGATTTAGCTCAGTGCTTCCAGCACCTGCGTAGCAAGCACAAGGTACCTGGTTCGATCTCCGGTAACCACATACAACAATACCAGGCATGGTGACTCACACCCACCAGCAATCAGTACCACATACTACAATGCCAGGTAACCCCAGCACTCGGGAGGCAGAGGAAGGAGGATTGCTGAGTTCGAGGCTTGCCTGGGCTACACAGTGAGGTCATCATGGCTAACCTGAACTACAAAGAAAGATCCTGTCAAAAAATAAATAAATAAATGAAATAAAAAATAAAGAATACAGCAGAAGAAAGAGCATATAAAATTATTTCTCTGTAAACATGTAAATTAAGTACAAATACAATGTAGTTGTTAAACACAGAATTTGGAGCCAACTTCTTGTGTTTGAATCTTTGCTCTATCTTCCACTACCTATGTAAATACGTGTCTTGATTTCCTCATCATTAAAATGGGTATAGTGTCAGGTATGGTGACACATGCCTATAATCCCAACTCCTGGGAGGCTGAGATCGCAGGGTTGCTGTAAGTTCAAAGCTGGCCAGGACTATAATATGAGTGAGTTCAAGGCCAGCCTGAACTACATAGTAAGAATCTGTATGAAAAAAACAAAAATGGGAGGAGGCGCTGCCATGGTAGAGCTTATCTCACAGTTGATGAATTTGGACTGAATGAGTTAATGTTTGTAACACTGACAAGAAAAAGTAGGTTGCTTTAAAACGATGCCTAAGCTCTCACACGGACTCATATATGACCTGAGGGTAATGCTAACAGACGTGAATGACACACAGCAGAAGATAGTACCTTTTTAAATACCTCCAAATTCAACCTGTACATTTTTATAATTAAAAGAGTGGTATAAATTAAATAGAGGAAGATGCTAATCAATTCAGTATGCATCATCATATTAATAAGATAATTTGGTACTTCAACTTTCATTTAATTAAAGCCATCTCTCCTTGTGTTAATAATCAAATATGTAGTGAAGGATAAAAGACAGACAAGAATAATCTGGAAAAGGAAACACCATGGGCTGAGATTCCAACTTGGAGGTATGAGGGTTTAATGAATGATATAAAGAATCACAGTAACATATAAAGAGCAATCATGTAAAAATACATGATTATCAGGTCTATGAAGTGAAGTGATACAGGCAGAAGCAAAGACACAGAGATACTGACAAAATTAGCACTTGAGAAAGCCCTATGGAGAATAATTATGCACCAGCCAAAGACTGGACAAAATGATCTAATTGGCCCTCCTCATCTGTCCCTTCTGAGTTCATTGCCAAGTTGTAGTTCAGCATGATTTATGCACGCACTGCATCTGGCAGAGATGACTGCAATTCAACTCCTAATCCTTAGCAACACGATACAGTGAAAAGGTTAAGCAATGAAAGCTGAAAACGACTTACTGGAAAGGAAGTGCTGGGATGCTGGACCGAAGTCCCTGTGGGCTTCATGCAGCTGCCTGACTCGGTCCTCAACAGCCACCTGGGAAAGAAAGGAGAAACATGATGTCTTCTTATCCTATATTGTGAGAAACACTGAAAACTATGTATCCTTCTTGGTAAATGGTTTGGATTTCTAAGGTTGAAAACATTAAAGCAATTAATTAATCCATTACCCTTGTTTTAATACTTCCTTACTGCAGATGGTTTCCAGGACCCATTTCTATCAGATCAAGACTGAATACAAAACATTTCTCTCTAGGCAACGTTAAAGTAACAATTTTTACACTCAACTGATCAGTAGCCACGAATAAAGTACTGCCTCAGTTAGTACAATCAACAAGTACAAATTATAATTCTTTTACAAAAAGTAAGGGAGGTTGTTACATGATATGGGAGGTGACTAAAGGATATCAGAAATGGCATATTTTATCTTCTAGTCTTAGCCTATTCTTTTTGATGCATTTAAAAATACTTGCTAATAATTAATGAATCATCACATTAAACTTATTGGTAATAAATAACTGATAATTAAATCTCAAAAAGTTGGTGAAAAGTTTAAATTTGGGGTAATATAGAATAGGTAGTCAGATAAAAGAAATTTTCAGGTTCTTGTTTTCAGCATACTTAGAAATTACTGAGACATGCCTCAGGGAGTACAGAGTAAAAATTGTCATTATTTCCTTTTTCCTATTAGACTTTTCTATAATGTATATTTACACAGTGGCCCACAAGCTTAGTGAATTCCATCCTTGGTGGGGAAAGAAAGGAAGAATTTTATGCGTGAAATGGTATGTTTTGCCATCTACCATTTTGCTAACCCAATATTAGTGGTGGCCCTAGGCATCCTCGCTGTGTAATTCTGCATCTTGGTTTGCTTGTGGAGAGTCTTTGCTTCACTTAAAGAATCGTTCACAGCTTGCCCAAAGCCATCAGAACTTAGGGGATTTACTTGCTGTGGGTTGGAGAATTTCTAGGAAATGAACAGATCTTAATGTCTTTGGAAAAGTGGCTCAGGTAATATGGCTAAAAGCCAACTCTGACCCCCCCACTATCAATAAGTATTTAAGGTAGAGCAATGTTTTTTCACCTTTTTCTCTCTTATTCTTGTTCATCTTTGCTAGGACAAAATATTTGGATAACCAGCAAGACTTCACAAAAGGAAGGATCACTTCCCTTTTATGCTCATAAAAGCTTGAGCAGTTGGACTGGGCAGCCTACCCTTATGACTGTGGATTTCCAGCCAAACTTGTCCAGTCAAGCCCATTAAACTACCTGCTTGTCAGTGATGCTCTGTCCTCTATACCACTTGTTATGGTTTACACAAAGGGGGTCCTCCAGAAGCCTTGTGTGTTCAGAGGGGTCTTTCAGATGGTGATGGATTGTGGGGATGCTACAGTTAACCTACTGTGAGGAGGTGGGACCTAGTGGGAAGAAAGGGGACATGGGGGTATGACTTGGAAGGGCATCTCCCTCCCTTGCTCCTCTGCTCCTACTCTGTTTTCTGACACAATGTCCCTGGATAAATGATTTTGATTTTTACTTATCAGTAAATTATGGACAAGGATATGACCTACCATATAGTTTTGTGAGATTAAATAAAACCATATATATAATATATATATATATGTATATATTTAGCCTAGTTTTGACATAATGTAACTGCTCAACAAATATTAGGAGCTACTGTTATTATTACTACTGTGGATAAAATGAACAAGAATATAATATAATGTATAGGATACCACATATAATATAAAGATGCTTATATTTAATAAGTACTACATGCATGACATTGTGCATTAACCTATTTAACTTTCAGAATAATTCTGATAGAAATTTTGTATCAATTTCACTGATACGGAAACTGAGAAATGAGATATTCAAAAAATTTGCTTAAAGTGAAATAGTAAGTTAGTAGAGCCCTTTTTTACTTTTTATTTTTTTTAAAAAATTGAATCTTTATTGGTACATTATATACACACATCACAATCACACTCATCATAAAGAATTTGTATCAGTATATGACATGACTTAATTCTCATTTTTCCCCATTCCCCTATTACTTTTCTAAAGTTTGAGATACAGTCTGCTTAATTGCCCAAGGTTGGCTTCATAGTCATGATCCACCTGTCTCTGCCTCCCAAGTAGCTGGGATGACACAGGGTCATCTGGCCAAGCTCTTGCTCTTGATTGTGGAAAGATTAAAGTTGGGGAAATATTTTATAATTCTTTATTAAGTAGTTAGGTTTTTATTTTAATCAATAGGTTGAATTCAGAGCAAATCAGGATGCATGCACCTATGAAATTGTATCTGTTAATATATTTGATGATCTCAGGGAAGGCCAATTGTTGATTTGAAGAACATGGCACCTAAGATTATAAAGGCCACATATGGAAGATCACAAGCTGGAATATGTAATTGTTTCTAAACTTAGATTGGGTCATTTCATAAATTAAGAGATGATGTGAATATTTGGGGACTGGGAAGTGTAGATAAGGAGACCATACAATAGTGGAAACTGGTTAGAAATCTTTGTTTTAACCCACTGATCAACAAATTCCAAAGGACACAGATAAACCATGAAGAAATACAGCTGGACCATAGTCCATGTCCTCTGGTGATATTGTGAGTAACTTTATAAGAACCACACAGAGGTAGAATTGGATTCAATCAGAGACTCTCAACTTCTAAAGCTTGCTTCCTTCTTATACAAGGAGGACTCCTGTGGTCGCTTCCAGTGTACATCCAATATGTTAAAAAATTTAAACTGAGATCAGAGAGAATTTCTATCCTTGTAACTCAAACTTACCAACATGTGTGCGAGACAAATTAAAAATATAACATGTAATGCAGTAAAATATTCAGGAAACAGTCTTAAAATAACTAAATAATTAAATATAACACTTTTCATTTTACTAATTATCATTGGAGAAAGGTATTGTGTGAAATGAATGCATAATTGACTAAGGAAATAATTGTAAGGGAGAGGATCTGAAGGCCCAGGGTCCTCACAAGCTGTAGTTATTTAAAATCAAAGCACTCTATTCTGTGAGCTACTACAAATCAAATCTGAACTTTTGAAAGAATAGCCTTCACACATTAGATCTTTCAAAATGGTTGTGTTTTTAACCAACATAAAGAAGTCTATACAAACCAGAAAGCAAAAGCAAAATAGTTTGCATTCTGGCACAATTAATTTCTTACTCTATTTATCACTTATTTTCTTTGTAAGTATTTGCTGTTACTGAAAAGGATGTGTCAAAGAAGCAAATGCTATAGAATCTCTTCTTTGGAGGCATAAAGGTGCAAGGTGAGGGATCACGTCCAGGAAGGTCAACAGCTGCAGAACGTTAATGTGGAGAAGGACGTGGGACACAGTAAGGCTACTTGGAAGCCGGTGATATAAAAAAAGGCCTCCAGCCGGGCGTGGTGGCTCACGCCTGTAATCCCAGCACTCCAAAGGCAGAGGCAGGAGGATTGCTGAGTTCAAGGCTTGCCTGGGCTACATAATGAGCTCAGGGCCAGTGTGAACTACAAAGTGAGACCCTGTCTCAAAAAAAAAAAAAAAAGGCCTTCAGACTTTGAGGCTCAAGACATACTCTGTAAGGTGAAGGGAGCCTTCGAGGATTTCTATGAGGTAATTCATTATTTTAGAGGAATCTTATGCTTCAGGTTAAGGTTTCCAAGAGACCTCCTTTGCTCCCAGGAAGGGCTTGAGGAAGGTGATGGGCTCTCAGAGCGGCTGTTCTCATCAGGGAGTCAAGCACTGGTGAGCTGAGCACAGTGAGCTACTGGAAGGTGAAGGCAGGGCGTGGCTGTGGGGAAGGCCACCTGGGAAGGTTACATCTCCCTCTCCCTCTTCCCTGCAGGCTGTGCTTCTGGGCCTGCTCCATGTGTGCAGACTTCCTCACTCATGCCTCTCTGCCAGGCCATGTCTTTCAGAGAGGAAGCCCCTGGCTATATCCCTGAGCCCCAAGAACCTTTCCCCTTTAAGCTATGACTGTCTCGTTGACAAGAAAGTGACTGAGACAGGGAAAACTGGGTTTTAGAAAGATGAGTTTATTATCTAAAGGTGGACAAAATTTCAAAAGGGACCTTGACACTAGCGTCAAGTAGAGGTTACTTCAACTGACCAAATTTGGGTGGTGTGCACTGAAATTAAGTATTGCCTGGAAAGTAAAGATGTGTATTAGGAAGTTATTTTGAAAGCAAGATGTATTATCCAATTTGATGTGGTACTTTATTTTCTTGAGAAGTGAATAAACTTCTAGGTTTCAGGAATGAAAGACTTGAAATTTGTCAGTTAAAAAAGGAAAAATTCCTAAGTGTGTGTGAATTGATTTGAAATGTGATAAATATGACCTAACAGTGAAACTTCAGCTGGAGATCTCCTGTATAGATAGTTTGACATAAACAACTGTCTCTGCCACTAAAACAAGGAAAAGGAAATGAAACTAAAGTGTGTAAGAGGAGGTTGTGGAGTAAAAAAGAACAAGTTAGAGTTGAAATGGAATCATTCAAAGAGATAGGAGGAACCCAGTTTCCTCTGAATTAATAGCGATTCCTCTGTTGCCTCCTTATAAAAAGCAATACAAGTATAACGTCTTTCTGGAAGCATACATCCTGTTTCCACTATTAGATCATAGATCACAAAAGCTTAGAAGTGGAAGAAACCTAATCTATTGATACACGAGGGTCTATTCTTTAGAACTATCCCAGATGGGCAGAAAACTGCCATCTGCTCCATGAGTACTCACAGTCTAGTTCTCAGCAATTCTTTGGTAACAGCAGGGCAGGAGAAAAAAGAGCTTTTTATATGCTCTATGAGGACATGGACAAATCTTTCCCTACCTTATCTGTAGTGACTAGCATAGAAGCTGGCCTATAGTAGGTACATAAATCATGTTAGTTCAGTGCATTAATGTACTGTTGGCATGTCAATCAGCACCATAAAAATTACAGTATAAACAATTTATTTTTCAAGATTCCTTATACAAGTTTTGGGGACATCTTTCCTTTTCTTTGCTTCCTTCCGCATTTCCTTCCAATTCTCATGATAAGAGTTAAAAAAAAGAAAGAAGACAAAAGAAATTATATCCATTTTGCCTATAATACTAGATTAAAATTTAAAGCAATATGTACAAAACAACCCCAGGCCCAAATTGCTTCTATATGTTTTATTCTAATTTTAAAGTAATCATATTTGAGAACTAAGACTTCTGTGTATTTTTCTTTGAGTTCCCATTTCAGATAGATTCAGCAGACAATGTACTATATGTAGAGTCCTCACCTCTTGCTCCACTAAGAAATGTCTCTACATTCAATGGATAGTTACTAGGATGAAATTTCTTTGTCTTGTTTTTAATTTTGTTTTTAGACGGGGTTTTGCTTTAGAGTTCAGGTTGGCCCTGAGCTCACTATGTAGCCCAGGCAAGCGTTGAACTCAGCAATCCTCCTGCCTCTGCCTCCGGAGTGCTGGGATTACAGGCGTGAGCCACCGCACCTGGCCCTGTGGTGTGTGGTGTTGATTGGTGGTGGGTGTGAGTCACCATGCCAAGGATTGTTGTTTGTGGTTACCCAAGATTGAATCAGGGATCTTGTGCTTGGTGGGCAGGCACCAGAACCACCGAGCTAAATCTCCAGCCCCTGTCTTGTTTATAATTTAGCACAGTACTCAGTACATAGCAGATGCTCAATAAAATTTGATCAAGGCATGAATTAAAGAATGATTCCTGTTCCTATAATCTGTTGGGTACTATGCTAACTAGGAATGTGGCAGACTCACACTACAATCTTGGGAATAGTGAATGAGTACCAAGTCATACCACTAAATTAATGGTAACATATTCTTATTTCCCAGCTGTGACTGTTTTCCCAAGCTCAGTCCATTCCACTGTATATTTGGAAGGATCTCTTTATTTCACTTTTGTCATCAACACTGCTTTAAATAAACCAAGAGATACAAGAGAGGAAAAAGACTGAGAACCACGTTTTCACTCTTCAAAATGACTTCAAATACACTTATCTAAATGTAAACGTTGGTTCCTTAACTTTGTTTTAAATTCTACAGGGCTTCTACTTTTTCTTTCGGCCTGTTTATGACTCTGAGCCTTTCATCTTCATTGGAGGTTTAGGGGAGGCGAGGGTACCTTCTGATGAGGAGCTACGCTGCCGGCCACTGTACCTTCTCCCTCACGGCCCAGTGTCCTTACTGACAACACGCACGGAAACTGTGTTTACTCTCTACTGCAGGGAAAAGATGCGGCTAGGCATGTACCTTTCCATTTTCCAGCTCTAGTTTGTCTAGACCTTTGATAAATATCCATGGGTATGCAAGAGCCAGACTCCACAGCTACACTAACGAGCCCATTAAAATCAAAACCAAAAAAAGCAAAAAGCAAAAACCCTTCTTGCATATCAGTGCTAGGGAATAAAGCACGCCCACCCACACAGATGACTCCCTAGTCTACTCCTGAGTTTCTGTCTGCAACTCTTTTGTGTGAAGAGTTTTCTGGGTAAAAGTGTCTGTGCTGGAGGAAGGCCTTTATAATTCCTTTCTTACTTCTACTTGCTTACGTGTAACACAGATATGTGTCTGAATATAATTCTGGAAACTCTACCGACACGACAGTCTCAGTTGAATTCCTTTTAGCTCATTATAATCTTTTTTAGTTCAAAACTATGATTCTTTGAATTCTGATTTCTTTTGAGTTGCAACTGAGAAAATACATGCTTTGATATAAGGTCTGGAATGAGTGTTTATGATCGGTACAGCTCTGTAGGCAAACGACCTGAGCTTGACGGACTGCAAAGATTGGCTACCTTCTTTCTTCGTTGAGTTTATTTACATGTGCTCTTGACATCAGGACACTTAGGAGTTAAACAGTGGTCCTTGCATTTGACATCAGGATATATCACAAAAAAGAAACCAGGGCCCACTCTGAGCAGGAGCATAAGTATTAGTTGATTTTTGGCATGGATATTAATGTATGCCATCTGAGACCATCATGTTCATATTCATTCTCTCTCCCCTTCTCTCTCTCTCTCTCTCTCTCTCTCTCTCTCTCTCTCTCTCTCTCTCTCTGTGCACACACTCCTACTCTGTCACTCTTGCATCTTGCTGTGTTGCTCAGACTGGCTTCAAACTCTTCGTCCCAAAACATCCTCCTGCCTTGACCTCCCAAGAGTTGGAGCTGCAAATGATGTCATATGATGCCCACATGTTTAATACTCCTCTCTCATACCTTTATCTTTCTTATTTTAACTTTCTTTTCACTGCTTTTTCTTTCTTGACAGGGTCTTTCTATGCAGTCCAAGCTGGCCTTAAACTCACTATGTAGCCCACATTGGTCTTGAACTTGGCAATCCCGCCTCAGCCTACATAATTCTAACTATGGTTGCCCGAGTATAGCAGAACACCTTGGCTCCGTCTGATATTTCTGTGTTGACTTCTTAACCTCTGAACTTTCTCTTTCCCTTCTCTTTCTCTTGTCTTCCCTTCCCTTCTGTCCCCTTCTCTCCCCCGTCCTCGACTTCTCCCTCCTCTTCTCCCCATCCCCTACCTCCCCTTCCTGGCGGTTCCCTCTTTTGCTGTACTGGGTATCAAATCCAGGCGGCTGGCATGGTAAACTGCAGTTCCTGCCCTGATCCCTTCTCTTAGCCTCTCTCCCGTTTGCCCCCTGCCCCACTAGAAGAGCACACAGGGGCTGCTGTGGCCAGCAGCTGGGCTCCTTGTGGGACACTGGGGAGGCACGGTTCAAACAGGAGGCCTAGTCCAGAGAGAGTTCTACGCTGCCCAGGAACATGGCTCCCGAATCCCCATGAACTCTTCTATCAACTGGAAAGCTAACCAGCACAAACAGCAAAGCCTTTGTCTGTTGTTCAGGCTCAAAGCCTTCACCTCACCAATTTCTCAAAATGCACTTTGCAAATGTGTTTGTTGCTTTTCATGCTTCTGCGACTGCCTCATTCTGTGATAATGGAGTCAGGTTATATCAACATTAAGTTGACTTCATAGACTCAAGTACCTTAAGGGTATCATTAATTTTAATTTAGAAAAGCAGCAATCAACCTCCTATCCTACCTCATTTGTCAAAATCTTCAGTTTTAGTTACATCTACAGATTGTTATGAAAATTGTGATGAGAGGGAAGGGAACATAGGAATCCTTTCTTCTGACTTTCTGCCTCAGAGAAAAAAGTTGAGTTACTCTGCTTAGATGATGTAACTTGATGTAGATTTTTATCTTAAAAAGTAGGTTCCCTTTTTACAAGATTCCCCAATGTATCTCATGATTTGCAACAGGAACTGGAGTCAGTGTCTCTCACCTTGCAGTGCTGCTACATTAAATCATTTACATTTCCGCTTTAGCTATTTATTCTTAGGCTCTATCCCACCTTTGGAAGATATCATTCCCATGGAAATTTTCTGTGGCCACTGGAGCATTCCTTTTGAGAAGCGTTTTGCGCCATAAGTAGCATGATGTTCACATGGTAATGACATAATTACGCCTCCTGGTGCTGGAACACAAGAGTGTTCCCAAGGACCAGAGGGGCAATTTGAGATAATTATTGGTGGGATAAAATAGAAATAGCCCCGTTAGCAAATTCATACTAAAAGAATGACTGAAGCAGGTTGGACTTGTGAAAATAAATTTAAAAAAAATAAAGCAGCAGAAATCAAAGATTCATCTTGATGTTTTGGGTAATAATACACTTGTAGATTTTCAGTTTGCTCTACTAGTCACCTTTTTAATGGAGGCTGGAAGGGTGAATCTGCTGAACTGTGCATGCAACGATCCTTCACCAAGGAAGTCAACGCTTTTTAAACCCCACTCCATGCTTGCTTGCAGCATTTCCAAAGCCTCCTGACCTTGACTCCCGTCACAGTCAATTTGTCCGCCTATCAGAAGCACTGTCTGCCAGGAGCCTGTTTCCAGTCCCCAGCTCTCCTCTCTGGCCACTGAAAAGTGCCTTGCTTTTCTCTCGCTGGCGTGGAGCTGCCGAGCCAGTACTGAGCCACCCTTTACACATCAGTAAACCGGAGGATCTCATCTACTGGACTTCCAATCCGGCAACATCCAGTCCTTCTGCTTTGCCTATGAGAGGGCCAGGTGCATGTTACATAAATGCGTGCATCCTAATACAGGGTAGCAGATGGAGGGTGCACTTGCATTGTTTCTTGGTGTAGGTTTGTCAAAAGTGGAGCTCCAACTATGGCCTGGACTTTCATTCTGTCGACATGGTCTTCGTCCCCTTTACACTTCTCTCCCCAGCTGTCCTCTCTCTTCCCCTTTAAGTTTCCTTCTTCCTTCCACCCCCAAGGCTGTTTGTGAGCTCCATGAATAGTCATAAGACTTCCCTGAACTATTGGAGATATTTTCACTTCAAATCTAAACTAAAGCTATTTTTATGTGGTTTTACATAGTACAGAAACTACAGGGGGAAAAAAATTCCAAAATACAATGTGATCTCTTATAGGAGAAACAAAAGATTGAATTTCTAGGTCATCACAGAAGTAGGTACACTTCCCAGAGCAATAATCTGAGATACTTTATGAGATTCTTCCTTTCACTAAAGCAAGAAATCCTAAAATCCATTGGGATATGTGCACTACAGTGCAGTGACTCTCTTTTTAATCCTCAAGTGAAACCAAGACAGTAAAGTGTAATAAAAATGCATATAGCCCCAGGCTTTGTGCCTTAGCAAAGAGAGAAAAAATAAGCTTCTTGACTTAATATGTCTACTGTGAATAATCAGCCACTGTATTTGGGGATCTTACTTTATAATTTTAACATACAGCAGTGAACATCACGCTCGTGGTATGGCAGGAACAAAGATTTTTTTTTCTTTTCACTAAAAAAGCGATTTCCCCCATTTTCCAAAAGAGAGACAGAACTGAAGTTAAAAGAAACTAAGAGCAAGGGGGGAGGAATCCCATGATTTTTTTTCCAGCAGTGTGTTTTCTACATTTAACCTAAAGGGGTCACTGAAGAGCAGAGGAGGGAAGGCGAAGTCAGGGCCTGGGGCTGTGAGATCACAAGGCTACTATTTGGCTTGCAGCCCCACCCCCAGTTCCATCCCCAGAGGGTTAGGTTGTCCTTCCCAACCACTGATTCTTGGCTGATTAATAAATATCCCCGGGAAGATCAATGATAGCTCATAACAGGCTTCTAGTACCACAGCTGTATTTGCATTTTAAGAGCAACTTTAATTAAATAATTAAGCAATTAATTACTCAAATTACTTATTGAGTGCTTATAAGGCACTTTGCTAGGAGAGGAAGACAAAAAACGTAGGAAAACATGGAGCCTATCTTTAGTGAATTTATGGATTAGATATTTGCAAATAAGCATGATAGGATAGCATGGGAAAGGTTTTAATGGGTCATAGTCACTGCTTGATTTGACAGCGCATTCCAACTACTCAGGAAGGTTTTACATGATACAGATTCTTCTCTGGTGTCTAAAGTTTCTGACTTAGTACTTTTGGGGTTGAGGTTTGAGAAACTTTAAAGATCCACAATTGGTTCTGGTGCACAGCGTGGTTTTAAATTCATCAGTGTAGTAGACAGGCCACCAATATTGGGAATCAGGAAGACCTGACTTTTCTCAGCTATTTGACCTTCAGCATCTTATGCTATAGTCTTTGAACCTTAGTTTCCTTGTCTATTAATGGAAATGTTAAATAGCGACAGCAATAGTATATATGTAGAAAGCTTTGATTATGCTCCAAGTGCTATTTTGAGAGCTTTATAACTATATTTCACTTAAACCTTTCCCATCAGAAGGTAAACCTGCTGAGGGCGGAGTCTGGTTTATTTCATTCATTGCTATTTCCCCAGGACCTGGATCAGTCACTGTATCATAGTAAGCATCCAAATGAATATTTTAAAGAATAAAAAAACCTACAAGGAAAATACAACTATAATGACCATTTAATAGAAAACAGGAGGCCATAAAGGGCATGGTTGGAAACAGCACTTCCTGGCACCAAGGAGGTAACCTGGTAACCAAAAAGTGCCAAAAGGACCATAAACGGCTACAGTTTACATCTGGATCAAATTAGTGAAGGTGGCAATGAAGCTGGGCCTTTAAAGTTGGGCAAAACTAGAAGATGTTTCTGGGTGAACAGAGTGTGTAAGACTTTTAGGGCATCGAGAAAGGCCTGGATATGGAGTATAAACAGAGGGAGAACTAAATATAAGCCTTGAAATATAGCTCTCTTTTCATTTTTATTTGAAGACAGGGTCGTGCCAAGTTGTCCTGGCTGGGCCCCAACTTGCTATCCTTCTGCCTCAGCCTCCCAGAATGTTGAGATTCTAGGAGTGTGCTACCATTCCTGGTCTGAAAAAATATTAAAAAGTGAGGGTCCTTTTCACCATGTCACTCTAGCTATCTTGTTCCCTGCCCTAGGATATCTCTTACTGTCTTTTTTATGTTCTATCTTAATCTGTGAAAATATGAAAACAACACGGTTATAGAACAAACAGAAAAAGTAAAAAAAAAAAAAAAAAAAAAAGGTAAGTTATCAGAAAAAAAAACAACCAAGAGATCACATGACCAGACATAAGGGGTTAAATGAAAGGGTACTGGATAAGAACAAAGATGGAGGCTGTCACCTAGGTAAGGAGACATATAAATACCTGAAGGAACCACGGGTTTGCTGGGGGATCATCTGATGTAATAATCCAGAGCAGTAAATCATGAGTGATTGAACAAAGGCTGGACAAAATGATGGAAAGTTATTAGAAGGGTGACTGAATTCTCAAAACCTCTCACATCACTCATCCTCATGGTCAGCGGGATTCCTGCTTTAGCTTGCACAGAGATGATATATTTCACTAAACAATGAGTACTGTAAAGTATTCAACAACTTGTTATTTATTTCTAACAAAAGGTGGGTATCAGAGCAGAATAGAAGGGTGCATTTGACAGGCACATCTTCACTAGACGTTCTGTATCTAACTTGTGTCTTCTGGGCAAGTTGGGGATAAAGTGATTTCTGTCTTTAGCACGAGTTAAACAAATAGTAGAGCACAAGAGAGGTGAGCTCAACAATCAGGTGCTCAAGCTGAGGGTGGTGATGCATATAACTGCAGCACTTAGGAGGCTGAGGTAGGAGGATCCCCAAATTTGAGCCCAGTCAGGTCAATTTAGCAGTGTAGCATGACTCTGTGTCCAAAAAACAAAAACACAGACCCCCAAGATCTAGGGATGCAGCTTCCTGAGATGGTGCTGGGCTCAATTTCCAGCACTGCAAAAACAAACAAATGAACAAACAAATCCTAAAAGGTTGTCCCCCAAGCATTTCCAGTGTTTTTGTATGTACTGTCCTATACTATCATCCTGTGCAGCAAGGCAAAGATGGACCCTGAGAAATTCCTGTTCCTAAGAACCTCAGGCTCTTACTGAGCAGCGAGAGTAGTATGTGTTTCTAGAGTGAGAAAGGAGTGGGCCCTGGTGCACACTGGGAGGCCCAAGGAAGGCACTGACACAAAACACCATTGTCCTAGGTCAGACGCATGGAAGCAGCAGCCTAGGGTCTTGTAACTGTTGGGCGCTAATTTTCTCTTAGTGCATCTGAATAATACAGAATACTGCAATTCATTTTGCTATGTTGGAATGTGCACATAACACATGGTATTTTGATTACTTTCTGCCTTACTGCCCACCTTCTCTTTCCTACTCTCTCCATTTGATCCCCTGCTCCATCTCTAAAGTCTACCTTCTAGTTTCCTGTCTTTTCTTGGAAGAGTAGTTTTTTTTGAACAGGCCTTTTTATGCTGCTGGTGACACAATTTTAATGGATTAGAGATTCCTGAGATTTCAAACAGTATCACTTACACTGTCGCTATTTTTCCTTTATTTTAGTCAGCAACAATTCATCATTCTCCTTCCCTTCTTGGCCATCTCCCACTCCTTTTAGCTCTCAAAATATAGCGACTAGAATAGTTTGTTTTCTTGACTTTTATTTACTGCACCATAAATGAATTGTTATGCTCTCATGGCTAGAGATGTTGGATATAAAGACACTGGAGGATTTTGTGTTTAGATAAACACAGTGGATATTGCCATCATTACTGTTCCTATTGGAAAATGAGTTCAGTGTACTGATACCCAACTTTTTTCCAGTTTTCCGAAGTAATGTTAAAACTCATACATAGAACTTTGAACATCTAGTCCTTGATCTAGGATTGAACACGCATTTCACATCTTGAAGAAAACTTTGTGGTTTTTTTTTTTTTTGGTTGTTATTGTTGTTAGCTGATCTTTTTATCCCTTCAGGCATTAAGCAGTCTTTCATTTCCCTAGCAGCAGTTCTGGAGCTAAATTCCCTAAAGGCTAAAACATCTTATTAGATGGTTCAAAATGTGTACTGCTAAAACTCTGCTTTCCTTATGTTATTTTCTAGTAGATGCCCCAGAAAGAAAAGTATGTTTTTACCTATGGAGGCACACTGCATTCACTTTTTACTGATTTAGCCCTAATTCTGAATGTCTAATATTCAGTGTGAGCTGGCTCTGACATTTCCACAGTGAAGAAAGAAGACACAACAGTGAAGTTCCACAGTAAACAAATCTATAGCCCAGGGATATTTAACCATCACAAACAAACTTAATACTCTAGTACAGTACTTTTGAAATACCACTTCCATAAGGGGATGGTGGTATATACTAAACAGAGATGGCCTTTATGTACAGATCAAAGTAAAGTCTTGAATAACTTCAAATTCTGTTTTGTTTTCATTAGTATGTGTTTGCAGTACATAATGATTACATTCATTGTGGGACTTTAAATTTTAAGCCTATTTAAGTTCTTTTAAAAACCAGAATTGGTTAAATATCCAGATTTCAGATACTTCACTTATTCAGTCTAAACGTTTTGTCCAAAAGCTGAATCAGTTGGGTGAAATTTAAATAACAAGTACTGACAGCTGCAATAAGAACAGAAGGTCAGTATCGATAATTCATCAGCTGGGTGTAGTGGTATATGCTTTAATCCTAGCACTCAGGAGGCTGAGGCAAGAGGATTGCAGTGAGTTTGAGGCCAGCTCAGGCTACACAGTGAGTTCAGGGTTCAAGGCCAGTCTGAACTATGTAACAAGACCTTGTCTCAAAAAAAAAAAAAGAATTTATCAATCAAAAGGTTTTAATGGGTATCATTCAAAAAATCAAGATATGAATATTTATCTGTAGGGCAGTGATTTTTTTTTTTGAGACAGGGTCTCGCTTTGTAGTTCAGGCTGGCCTTGAGTTCACCATGTAGCCCAGGCAAGCCTCAAACTCAGCATTCCTCCTGCCTCTGCCTCCCGAGTGCTGGGCTTACAGGCGTGAGCCACCATACCTGGCACTGTGGTGTGTGGTACTGATTGCTGGTGGGTGTAAGTCACCAAGCTCTGTATTGTTGTATGTGGTTACTGGGGATTGAGCCAGGGACCTTGTGCTTGCTAGGCAGAGGCCAGAATCGCTGAGCTAAATCTCTGGCCCAGGGCAGTGATTTTTTTTTTTAACTTCATGATTACCAGACATTTTGGCTCAAATGATTCTTTGCTGTGGAATTCCATACCTTAAAAGTTGCCTAGCAGTATGCCTGATCTCTACCTACTAGACCCCCATCCCCAATTGTGCCAACTCAAAATGTTTCCACATGTCACCATGTCCCTGATGGAACACAAGTATAGATACAAGTGCCCTTCACTGAGAACTACTGGTCTATAGTAAACCTTTACTTTCTATTTCCTATATACAGATGCTGACATTCGTGATACGATCTGAGTCCTATCCCATGACTCCTGCAGATGGAAAGTTAGTGCCCAACTCTGCACATCCATAAATGCCAATCTTTGCTCTCCCCTGCTCAATGGGTTGGCATAAATGGTAAGACCGGTACTGTGATCTAATGGCTCCTCTATTGACACATCCTGCATCATCTCCCTTTCCTTCATCGGTGTTATTCTCCAATAACTGTCTCAGCATCTGCTGCTCAGAGGACCCAGCTACAATATCAATCATTCAGTTCATCTTTATTTCCGTCAGTCAGTCAAGTGGAACCCTCCGTCCTGCTAGCTGAGATGGGCATGTGACCTGATTTGAGCCATTGAGAGTCAGGGCCAGAGAGTCTTAGGTGTGTTGTTTGTTTTGTTTTTGAGCCTTGTTATATTGGCAAGGCTAGTCTTGAAGACCAAGGCTCAAGCAATTCTCCTGCCTCAGCCTTCACACTGCTAGGACCATAAATATGCACCACTGTGCCAGGATCCCAGATGGTTTCAAATGCTTAGGTCAGAAAACCACCATCACCACCCTCCACTTTTCCCTCAAATACCCTGAGGTGAACTTTCTGTCACTTACGGCTAGGAGTTCAACCTACTATCCCCTGCCCCTTTCTTTTGTAGGACTGGGGGCCGAACACAGGCTTTTGTGCTTCCAAAGTACCACTCGAGCTAAATCCCTGGGCCTTAACCTACTGTATACACACACACACACACACACACACACACACATTTATTTATTTATTTATTTGTTTGTTTATTTATTTATTTGGAGACAGGGTCTCGCTTTGTAGTTCAGGCTGGCCCTGAGCTCACTATGTAGCACAGGCAAGCCTAGAACTCAGTGATCCTCCTGCCTCTGCCTCCCGAGTGCTGGGATTACAGGGATGAGCCACCATGCCTGGCATTATCGTGTGTGGTACTGATTGCTGGTGGGTGTGAGTCACTGCATCTAGTACTATTGTCTGTGGTTACCAGGGATCGAACTTAGGACCTTGCACTTGCTAGGCAGGCACTGAAACCACTGAGCTAAATCTCTGGCCTCCTTCTACACTTTTTAATACAGGGAAAACACAGATTTAGAAACACTGAAAAATAGCATTGAACCTGAAACTTTTATAAATGATCTTATAACAGCAACTGTTTGGAGCTAGATCCATAAGGTTTTCAAGTACTATGAAGCCTGTGATTTTTCTTGATTTTAAGGAGACTTTATAAAAAGGTAGGAGAGGACAGAATTAGACCCATGGTAGTACCACAACTCTGCTAATTGCTGCATTCTTCGGAGACTTTATCCCTGGTCATTTTGGAAAAATAATAGATATAGCGGCCATTGGATAACAGCTCTGCAATGTCATTACTACACTTTGCTTCTGTATCCTTTGATGGGTATTCAGGAGAACCCAACTGGGTCCCTCCCTGTCCAGCACACCCTACCTCTTCCTCTGTCCTAGTCCTCACTGCTAATGTGAGGAAGCAAAAGCACCTATGTTAATATGATATGTGGCTTTTATTTATTTTTTCTGATGCTGGGGATGGAACTCTGATCCTCACATATGCTAGGCCAAGTCCTCTACCACTAAGCTACACCTCCAGCTCAGGGATGATCTTTCATAGGGACCAATCTCTCGGGCTTCAGATGATTTCATGTGTGTACTGAAGAGTGTAAAGTTAGCCCATCTCAGCACTCTTCATTAATAGGAAGACTTGTTTGAAAACGCAAGCCACCTTTTTCCTGGTATTTACAGTTTCATTTGTCAAAAGCAGCACTGACTAGAGCTGCCAGGGACCATCGGACAGAACTAGATCCCCAAAGGAGATTCCACAGAAAAGAAAAGGTTCTGGAATGTTCTAGGTAAACTGCTGACCACCTGGGGTTTGAACATCTGAAGGGCTGTTAAGTTGCTGATGGAGCCTGACAGATACTCTCTCTGATTAAAAAATAATCATGTTAGAAGGTTTGTATCAGATGCTTCCTGCATACAATGAAGGTTTGAGCAGCTGCCCCATTTATTTTGTCTAGGAGAAAATACCACAATTTTCTAACATCTTCTGTGCCAGTATTTGTCTTCCATGCCATCAAAACATTCCGCACCTCATAGATGGACAACATGTTGTGTGGTCGCTCCACTGCGGTGTGGAGACAGCAGTTCACACACATGGGAGAGTGAGGTCACCTCCGATTGTTTGTCTGGTTCTAAACCAATTAAAGATGAACTCAAGTCCATTTTCTCTCCCATTATGAGAATCAAGGAAAAAAATTAAACTACACAATATACATGTTCAGTTTTCCATGGAGTTACTGTTATCTTGCATTTACATACTGATTTAGGTTTTCAAACTCTTCTATTGTCCTAGTCACTAGCAGGTACTCTGTTAAGAAATACAGCAGAGGCAGGAGGATGGCAAGGGCCAGCCCTGCCTGGGAAATGTAGGAACTTAATGAGATCCTGTGTTAAAATAAAAACTAAAAGAGGGCCAGGGATGTAGCTCAATTTGAAGGCTTTGGGTTCAATCTCCGGTATTGAGGGGAAAAGAGTAAAGAATTTTACGCTGCATTTTGAACACAGAAAGTGATTTATAAAGGTATTTTCCCACTCAAATATCTATGACCAAAAGAGATTTTGATGATGCTTTTAAATTACAAAGGGATCAAGTCACGGGCTTCTTCTATTTTTTTAGATGCTAATCATATCATCTCAAGAGCTGGCATAGGTCCTGCATTCCTCAGGCTATGCACCACTGACAACACAAACTGGAGACACAGGAGCATAATAGTATGAGCCATGGAACAAAAGAGCAGGGGTTCCGTGACCCTAGATGTGGCTTTGAACAACTATAGAATTTACTAGAAGGGGATTAGGAGGATGTCATTGAGCAGGACTTGCTGGCTCATTATTCTTTCCTTCCTTCCTTTTCTCTCTTTCTCCCCTTCCTTCCTCCCTCCCTTCCAGCCTCCAGATTAGTTAAAATTACAGGTTCAAAACACAACACCTGACTCCAAAGAAGAAGAGGAGGAGGAGGAGGAGGAGGAGGAGGAGGAGAAGGGAAAGGGGAAGGGGAAGAAGAAGAGGAAGAAAGAAAAGGGAAAAAGTAAGTCAAAGGATCCCAAAATTTCCTTACAATTTTTAGAAACCCCAGCTTGGTCTTGGTAGGGCTGATGGGATGAAGCTTCATACTCATACTTTCCTCTTAGAAGCTTTTCGCCTCCATTATGACTGTTTGCATTGAATCTGTATAATGATCACTGCTTTCCCCCTACAATATTCTTTTGTATTTTGGGCATTTTAGTCTCTTTATACATTTCTGATTCTTCTTCTCCTATTCTAAGCTATTTTCTGGTCTTACTGCTTTATTTAATATCCCCTGTATGCTACAGCATAACTGCCTTTTTCTCCATCCATATCTCTAAATTAGAGGGTCCTCTTCCTTTTCTATGCAGCAGCCTCTCTTCAGCTTGATGCCTTCACTTTTCTCTATTGTGGTCGCTTTTCTGATTGGCCAATAGCAAAATGAAACTTACTGGAATCCAATTCTAAAAGCACTTTAGAAGGATGGAATCTTATCATCTACTCCCTGAATCACTATCATCAGTATAGTTGGTGCAGAACGGTATTCCATTTTGGGGCTCATTGGATAAGTATGAGTTCAACCTGGCAGCTATAAAATAACTGGAGGAAATTTCTTGCTCCTTTTCTCCTTTTGAGCTCACAACTCTGTGACTGACCTTGCTTCTTTTATTTCTAATTACACCCTATGGAAAAATAACATTTTTCTTTTATATTGTATAATGCCTAAGATTTTCCTGGGCCTTTTATGAACAGCAGTACAATTTCACATTCATTTTACAGATTATGCAATATAATTTTGGGAAATTAAGCTACATGCCTAAGGAGGGATTGAACATTTCCAGAGAACTAAGCATTTTCTCTCTCCCAAGAGGCTAAAATTAGATCCTTTTTAATGAGTGTCCCCGCAACACGTCCTATGTCATGAGAATGTTTCCATGTTCCCGCTGACATAACACTCCTCTTACTGCTATCTGCTGACGTGGGGCTGACGATTTCTGACAATCAACAATAATAATTGAATAAACATTAACATTTACTGAGTGTGGCACTCCACAAAGTACCTTCTAACAATTATTTCTTTTGTTCCTTCCAATAACCTCATGAGATAAGAATACAAATGCACAGGCCGGAGGGTTAGCTCAGTGGTTCTGGCGCCTGCCTCACAAGTGCAAGGTCCTGAGTTCGATCCCCAGTAACCACATACAGTGCTGGGCATGGAGACTCACGCCCACCAGCCATCAATACCACATACCACAGTGCGGGGCATGGTGGCTCACGCCTGTCATCCCAGCACTCGGGAGGCAGAGACAGGAGGATTGCTCAGTTCTAGGCTTGCCTGGGCTATATAGTGAGTTCAGGGCCAGCCTGAACTATAAAGCGAGGCCCTGTCTCAAAAAAACAAAAACAAAAAAGAATACAAATGCTTTGGCATATCACAGCTGTTCACATTTCACGGATGACTTAATATAGATTTTTAAAACTGTATGTCTCCCTAGAAGTTCTTATCCTTACTCTCCACAACACTCCGATGACACAAAGTCTCTCCTGCTTTGACTCGTGATACTACTGTCATGTTTCTGTATGTGGAGGGTTCAACACCACGGGTGCGCCACTAACAGCCAGGAGAAGGGACGGCACTGCGGTAGTGCAGCACTTCCGGCAGAAGACACTGAAGGCAGGGGAGAGAGCGAGAGAAGATGAGGGAAATAGTCTGGGGGCGGAGCAGATTTGGCAATGCTCTGTGGAGAGTGTGCAAGTAAGGGTGGGCATCCCAATGACTGCTGAGTTCTGGCTCTGGGGGTGAGTGAGGCACAGTGTTTGGGTCAGGGGGAGAGCAAGACAGAAATGAGCTGGGTGCAGAAGCTGCTCTTTCTGAGGGTTCTCTGAGGCCTCTGGGTGTGGACCATGGGAGCCAAAGAAGTGGCTGTGGTGAAGCCAAAGAGAGGCAAGTCCGGGTTGCCTTCAAATAGCACATCAGCCATTTCAAGTAATGGTGCTAGAGCAGGGGCCATGGAGATGCCCCTCAATGAGCTGAAGCCTAAACTCCCTTCTTCATTCGAAAGGTAGCTACAGTCGGATTACAGATTAAATGTGAAATGTCCTTGGAATCTCTGTTATTTCTTACAACTCCACATGACTACAGTTACCTGAAAACAAAATGTTCAGTTACAAATGTTGAGATCTGGTAGATTTGAGTAATATGTCAGGCACAGGATTTCAGTAGGGTGAGGTATACTGATTGTTACGAACTTTCTGATTTTCTCTTTTTAAGAATCTGTAAACTGAGGTTGGGTGTGGCAGTGGATGCCTACAATCTCAGCACTCAAGACCGAGGCAGGAATGGCACAAGTCCAAGGCCTTTTAGGACTGCACAGGAGTCCAAAAACAAACAAAGAAACAAACACAAGACAACAAAAGAATCTACAAACTGTGACCTACCTTTGGAGTAAGAGATTATGGTTGGGGATTTAGCTCAAGTGGTACCATGACTACCTTACGGCAATATATTATGAGTTCACATTTTAAAAATTCAGAGTTTCACAATGAAAAATTTCTCGGGAGCCAGAAAAACAAATTAAGAATTATGTTAAAAAATAAAAAAACAAGAAAACCACAATACCAATTATTAAGGAACTTCCAGGCTAAGCAGTGGAACATAGGTGGAACTGAGTAGTAGTTAGTGCTGGTGAGAGGGCTTTACCAGGGTAGTTGAAAGGTTCCCTGAAGGAAACTGAACTCTAGGTGGATGAGAGAGAGCACTTCTTAAAAGAGGGGCAACAGGCAGGACAGCATGCCTTGATTCCATTTAATTTTAATTTTTTTTTTTTTGAGACGGGATCTCGCTTTGCAGTTCAGGCTGGCCCTGAGCTCACTATGTAGCCCAGGCAAGCCTGGAACTCAGCAGTCCTCCTGCTTCTGCCTCCAGAATGCTGGGATGACAGGCATGAGCCACCACGCCAGGCACTGTGGTGTGTGGTACTGATTACAGGTGGGTGTGGCCACCACACCCAGTATTGTTGTATGTGGTTACTGGGGATCGAACCACGGACCTTGTGCTTGTTAGGCAAGCGCTGGAACCACTGAGCTAAATCTCCAGCCCCCTTGATTCCATTTTAACCAAGAATAGAGTTCAAACTTTAGTTTCATGGGAATATCATTTTTTTGGGAAGGCTCAGTGTAGTATAAAGAACATGAACTTCAAAACCAAATAGATGCCCCTCTGTCATATTTGTAACTTTAAGAAATGCATTTATTCTTTTAGCATTGTTAGCTGCTACTATGGTACTCCGCCCTGAATATGTCTTCAGGGTCTTTGTACACATGCGCGTAGCATGTGCTATAGTACCGCCTACTCCCAGTGAGATTCCTCACTGGAACACATCTTCTGGAACTCCCTCACACAGGGATAAACCTGTGGCCAATGCCTGGATGACACAGGGATCAAAATCACAACCATGTGACTTACTGGTGACAATTTAGAGAGGTCAGATCAACTTCAGAGCTTCCTCCAAATGCATTATGAACCCACTTTCCCTCTGTCTAACCATGGCAAACTGCACTTTGAATCCTTCTGTAAGCAACTCTTGTTCTACTGTTTTTGACTGTGTTTCTGAATCCAGAATGTCTTTTATCCTAAGGATACAGCTGCCATAAGGGATGGCGGTAAGCATGAAATGAGACCATGTGCTTGGCTATCAACTATGCCATAGGAATGATGTCCTAGAAATGCTGACCAATGGAGGACACGAGGAAATTTTGCTAAGTGGAATAAGCCAGTGACAGAAAGCCATATACTGCCTGCAACCCCAGTGCTCTGGGAGACTGAGGCAGATGGAATGCCAGTTCGAGTTTAGCCTGGGCAATTAAGTGATTTAATGAGACTGTTCCAAAATAAAAATAAAAAAGGGCCAAGGATGTAACAGTGTGAAGGCGCTAGGTTCAATCCCTGTAGGAAAAAAGTCTAGCAGTGTATATTTCTCTCTATATGGTGTTTAGAGAAGTCAAAGTAATAGAGACTCTGAGCAGAACAGGGCCGCCAGGGGCTGTGGTGGAGCAGGAAATGGGAGAGCAGTTCAACAGGTGTAGGGCTTCAGCTTTGGTGGGTGGAAAACGAGGTGTCCACTGCACAACAATACGAATGTACCTTAATGTGGCTGAAATACACATGTAACAGTGGGCAGGATGGCAAATTCTACATTATGTGGTCATTACCATAATTTGAGAAAAAGGAAATGATGGCTACTGTACCACTGTTTTCATTTAACTGACTCACTCAGAAGTAAATACCTTTGCTGGCTTCCTTCCTCTTTGGGGTAGGACCTATCATCGCAAGCACTATCAAAACTCCTTGCTCCTGCTGGTTCACTGGCTATCATGTCTCCCAATCTGATGCTTTCTAACAGTGCTTCTAATCTCTACTTAATCTCTTTCTACTTTCAATTCTCTAATGCTGTGAAATCACCCCGGGACAGGTTCTGAAGAACTCCACTGATGCTTCCAGCACCGTCTTCCCTCTTTTCCTAACAAAACAAGTAATGTTGAAAATCCTCGCCATAACCTTTTGAAAAGCATATCAAATTGCACCATGATTTAAAAGAAATTAAACCGTGTCAGTACCAGGTTGTTGAAAGGAGGGGATTGAGATCAGGGGTCCGGTGAAGTTGACAGATACAATGATGTGGCTCGATAGCCTGATGGATTTTGACGCAGATTCTCTGCTTGGGGGTGAATGCAATTACTATTTGTTCAAAGAGCACAGTCAAGGTCAGAAAATCCAGGATAGGGACCAGCAGCCAAGGCAGAGGATTTGATAGTGGTGAAGGTGTTTTGTTATTCAGCAGTTCAAACTAGTTAGCGGGACACAAGAATACTCGGGGTCAGGGTACAGGCAGGGGTAGATATTCAGAAATTCATGCTGGACCGAGATGGAGAGAAAATGTGGGAGCACGGGGTAGTATTTGGGATGAAGCCATGGCAGGAAACAGTTGGGATGTCACCCAAAGAACTCACATGAGAAAGACAGTGTCAAGAGAGGTCTGAGGACTGATCCCAAGCAAGAGGTTGTGTCCTCTGCCCTACTCTGAAGGAGCTTTCCTGGTGAGGACCAGTAGCGATGGGGCTTTTCCCTAGAGTCAGACAGGCTTCTGCAGGTTTTAATGATTACAGAAGAGAGCTTGATCCCAAACAAAGCCCTTGCGGTTCTAACCCAGTAAAACGCATTGAATCTGATGGATCAGCATTTACCACTTCTGATGCCAAGCCGTAGGAGAAATACTGTCCCATTCAAAACACAGTATACATGTGTGTGTGTGTGTGTGTGTGTGTGTGTGTGTGTGTGTATGGGGTTAGGAGTTGTTCTACTTGCTATACATAGGATTTTATATTTTAAATAAAAATGCTCTAAGTTTGACCCTATGTTTCTACTTTGTTTCTCTTCTCTCTCTTCTTTTTGATAGCTAGTGTCGTTCTATAGACTTGGTAATGAGAGCTTTGTGGGGAGGGACTGAATGCCTCCAAGTATTTGCAGGACTGCCTTTGCTAGGAGGGGTTATAGTTACCATGTATATCTGTAAAGCATTCATATAGACAAAAAAAAAGGTGGAGGTTATGGGAAGATCAATTTTAGCTCAATACAAAAGGTAACAGGCTAATGATTAGGGCGTTTGTAAATGGACTGGGCAGCCTTCCAAATTAAGGGAGTTCCCCATCGCTTGGTTTTAAGGCCAGGATAAAGATTTTTCTAGCAGAGATGTAGTAGGACTTCCATGCTTTGAAAAGAGTCAGGCTGGATCTTTAAACGCGATTAATAGTAGCTATGCCAAATTAAATTTCAAGAGGCAGTTTAACATACTGGTTATGATCACAGACTCTGGAGTAAGATGACCTGGGTTTGAATCTTGACTGCTTACTAACCGCATGGCTTTGGGCAAATTTCTAACAATCTGTACTTTAGCCTTCTGTGTAAACTGGAAATTATAATGGTATCTCACTACAGAGGCTGTTGTAGCAATTAGATTTGTGAAGATTGATTAGTGTGTAGACAGGGCTTGGTAAGTAGTATTTAGGATTGCATTTGCTGCTGTAGCTACCACCACTGCTACTACTAGTATTTTCAGTTCCTAGATAGCAATTCTGGCTTCTTGGTTGTGATTTCTGCACTCCAGTGATAAGAGAAGGGAAGAGTCCTTGTGGGATATGAATTTGTACTGAAGTACTCAGTGTTATCAACTAAATGAAAAACTCCAGAATGTAGGTTCCTGTTGCCTTGTGCAGGTAGATGTTTTTCAAGGAAGGAAATTACAAGTCCAAACTGTGCTTCCTAAGTCAGTGCACAGAAGTCAATATTGCTGCTGAGGTAATATCAAAGCAGAAGACATCCCTGAGAGGAGACCTATTGTTCCTCTCCCTGTATGACTCAAACCCTGGCCTGTTGCTCTCTTCCAGGTGAAATGTGAAAGCTTTGTTCTCCTGCCTACAAAAATGGGTATGTTTGCCATTCAGTCAGAGAAGGTCCCATCACTATGAAATAATACTAGCTGCAAATGAAGTCAGAGCTGAGAAACTCGACCCAATCAATGATTATGATCTACTTGTGAGGACAAGAGAACATTCTTTCGATGGTGTTCTCATGGTGTTTGTAGAATATTTGTGTTAGAAAAAAACTGATAAATAGAAATGTGGGGGACGTCAAATAATTTTCAAGACGTCAGCTCTGAAAATGGCAAACTTCCAAAGTCCCTTGAGAATCCTCAGGTCTCAATGAGAAGAGAAGGCAGCTGATAAAACATTAGGCTTTCGCAAAATTGCCCATTTCTCCTCCAAATTCCTTCAGGAAGTCTCATACAGCTTAATGTATGAGTTGTTGGAAGTACAGACAAATCTTCCTCAAGAGGGTGAATTCACCTCAGGACCAATTTCTCCTCTGTTCATACATCTACTATTCATTTAGCAGCCTTGCTTGGATAAAGCCCAGAGCCATTTCAACGGCAGTAGGGAGGGAATGTCCAGACAGTCATCATCAGTCATTTATGCCTGCACTGTTAACAGCCAAATCAATAATGTCAGCACTATGGAAAACACCTTCACAGCCTAGTTAGGATGTCTGCAGTTGTCATATTGCAAAGGCAAGATATTTCATAACAGGCTTTTGTTTGAGGAAATGTTTGAGTATTAAATATCCACAGGGATCTACAGCCATCCCTGTTCATAAACACAGACTTATTTATGGGTTTAATTTGGGCTGACTAATGAAGGTATTTATCGTTGCTTTTCACTTTAAGAGGTGATGCTGATGGCAGTTGGTTTTTTTATGTTTGTGTGAGGCTAGAGTTGGATGTTAATCAGTTAGTGGTTTTTTTTTCTTTCCTTTGGGGGTCTTCTGGGTTCTGAATGCTGTAATTGTAGCACCTTTAATGCTTCACTTCACTTTAAAAATTTATTCATTTTTTTTGATTTACGCAGTAGTGTTGGAATAAACCCCTTCACATTGAGCTACATCTCTAGCCCATTTTTATTTATTTTTAAATTTTGAGATGGGGGGTCTTAGATTGCCCAGGCTAGGCTTAAATTTGTAATCCTTCTGTCTCAGCCTCTCAGAATGCTGACACTGCAAGTGCGTGCCACCATAGTTGGCTATGTAGTGTTTTTATACGGGAGGGAGGTCTAACCCCTGATAGGCTTTAAGCACCCTGGAGACAAGAGTCTATCCATCTCTGTATTGTTCCAGTTTAGCACAGTGCTTGGCAGATAATGGAGGCTCTGTATATTTTACTGAATAATGGGCTATAGGATGAATGGATGAACAAATGAAATTGATAAATAGTTTCTTATACTCCTGGTTTATCTAATCACAAAGAACCAATGGGTCTTTGATTCCACCCTGTGAAGCGCCTGTGTCTAACACAATAGCTGTCAGCTATGTTCCATAGTACTTGTTCAAAGCTTCATTCTGGAGACGTGCAGTAAAGTGTTTCTGAGCCACTCCTTAAGGCGTTTCTGTGGTCAGCCCCCCTCAGTTGACATCTCACCTCACCTCCCTCTGCACCACCTGGGGAACATTGCTCTTCTCTGCATAACTTTCAGGCCAACAGGTTATGGAGGGCAACACAGTGATCAGCATGAGTAGACTAAGGAGCTCTCTGGGGACAGCATTATAGGTGACACAGGGTCCTTTGTTGACATTAAGCACACTTGTGGCCTCAATGCTGTGACATCTCTGGCAAGTTCAAGTCTTATATTCTACAGAAAGCTAAAAATGGCCATCACTCTATCAATATTTAGTACAGTCTGAAATCTACGGTAGTCATGTCTCCTGTCAAATTTTCCAAGACACACTGACCTTAAAGATCACATAGTTTTGAGAGGGAGACTTATTTACCACTCTAAATTATTTCACAAATCTTAAACTGGTTAGAATATCCTTCCTTGCAAATAATAGGAAGTTGCTTAGCTTCAGACGGGAAGATAAATATAATGCACTTATACCATTATTTTCTCAGTGAATGCCTCTGAGGGACATTACTAATTAGTCTATGACACTGATGTTGAGCTTTCCCCAGTTTGCTTCATATGCTTTCACCAAGAAGTACTCTAGGAAGCTGACCAGCTGGTAATAGTTTACTCATGACATGAAAGATATTTCTCATTTCAGATATAGTGTGATGAAAGGTAAGCTACAATTTTTTAAAAACCTCACATTCTAATCACAACTTTTCCATTTTTTATTTTATGGAGTCTGTAGAGATCATTTCTGTACCTTTACGTCCTACTTTACTTAGCTATGATAAGGACTAAAAAGGACAGCACATATAAATAAAAGGTAATACTATTGGGATTTTTTTTTTTTGAGACAGGGTCTCGCTTTGTAGTTCAGGCTGGCTCTGAGCTCACTATGTAGCCCAGGCAAGCCTCGAACTCAGCAATCCTCCTGCCTCTGCCTCCCGAGTGCTGGGATTACAGGCGTGAGCTACCACGCCCGGCACTATTGGGATATTTTAAAAAGTCAACCATAGAGATGAATTTCTCCAACATACTTTAATAATCCTTTGTTTTCTTACCATCTGTCCAATCATTTTTCTCCCATCTCATCTTTAAATATCTAGCTCTAAACTTGCCAAACAGAATCACTGTTAGAATCTAAGTGATTACTTCTTCAGCCAATGGACTACACATTGCTTCAAACCTTGGTTAATTAATAAACAGAAATATATGACTTTAGAAATCACTAATTTATGATGAAATATCACTTGACACCCCCAGACAATATGGGAGGGTGTGGGATCCTTAGCTATAGTGTAGCAAATTTGGGATTCAAAGTAGGAAAATAGCTGACTTGAAAACATCTATCACTCACACATTTATTCACCTTCTTGGCTCCTGAGGTATCAGAAGTCTTTTGATTTATTTATTTCTCTGCTCACACCTCTACTTAACTTCTTGAAGTTCATCAGGGCATGGTCCTAGGCTATTTTCTTTCTCCTCGTTAAACACTAAGTGAGCTCCCTTCTCAGTGTTCTAAATTCCACTCTTAGTTCAGTGCCTTCCACATTGGCCTTTCTAAATGAAACCTCTCTTTGGAACTATTATTGGATTTGACTTCTGTATTTGGACATATCATAGGTACTAAAATTGATATGGAGATTCCTAAAAAAACCCCTAAAAATAGAAATTCCATTCAATGCACCTATATCTCTTCTTGTATCTTCCCAGTTAAAGACAATATCTTACAGTGATTCATGAATACCCATGTTTATGGCAGCATAATTAATAATAGCTAAATCATGGAAAAATAAAATGTGATATACACAATTGGGTACTATTCAGCCATAAAGAAGGATAGGTTTGAACCATTTGTAGGAAAACAGAGGCACCTTGAATCCACAATGTTAAGTGAAGTACATTTAATGTGAGAAATCTGAAGTATAAATAATTTAAAGAGCAAAATGACAACAACAACAACAATAAAACCCCAGAAGAAACAGGTTGACTATGAAGATAGGAAGATCTCAGAATGGGGAGACAAGAGGGAGGAGAGGGCAGGGGAAGTAAAAAAGATCTAGATGTCATATGTGTATTACTAATGTCCTGTTGGGAACTGTGGATGACTTATGGACATCTGCCCCACCCTGTGGGATCTTCAACTATAAGGATTACTGTACAAGGATTACTGGTGGACACCTGCTCTGCCCTACAGATCTTCAGCAACAGGAATTATTGCAGATATCTGCGCTGCCTTATGCATGCTAGGATTCTGGGTGTGAAGGTTTGGGACTGAATAAAGGTGCAGGTGAGCATGGGGTATTGGGCTACTTTCTTTTACTGCTGCTCAGAGTACCAAGAGTTGAACCCAGGCTCAGCCTTTTTCTCAAGGTTCCAATTTTGGTTTTTGCTGTTTGTTAATCCTTTTGCTGAGGGACTCATGGGGGACTGGAGTTTGTCATGAGGGTTCTGGCTGTGTCCTCTTCCCCTGTCTTCCACAGTGTTCCACAGTGAATGGATTTGGTATGTATTGCAAAATATGCTAATAGAGAATTATGAGAACAAAAAATAATCAAATATATAAAGTTAACTTGCTCATCTCCTCCAAAGCTACCCAGTCCATACCATTTGCATCAGCAGTATACCATCTTGTTAAAAACAAACCCAAGAACCATCCCTAATTTTGACATCTAATTCATTACTAGGTAGATTTGTACCTCTAAGGTCCATTTCAAGTCTTAATCACTGCTTTTTATTTCTACTGTCCCCATTTTAGTCCCTGTCACCATCTTCTTCATCAAGACAACTGAGAGTGTCTCCTAACTGGTCTCCCTGTTTTCATTCCACTCTCATCATCTTCAGCCTCTCCACACAGGAGGTACCTCACGTCATATGCTGTTTCCAGTTGCAGTGGTTCAAGTGTACTCTTACAAGTATGTCAGATCACATGACTTCCCAACTTTCCCATAAAATATGCTCTTGGCCTTATCTTCTAGCACTCAGCCTCTCTGTCATTAACCTTCACCCAGTCTGGGCTCTTATTGCTTCCGTCTTGGGAACATCATTGCACATCCTTTCCTTTTCATCTAACTACTCTAATTTTCAGATTTCAGCTTAAATATCTCCTTTTGCAAGGTTTTCACAGACTATACAGTTCCCACCATTATTGCCTCAAAGCGGCCTACTCTTTGCCTTTATAACACTTCTTGCTATTTGTAGCTATATAGTAATGTTGATCTTTTTCACTGATTTCTATCTTAACAGATTACAAATTTCTTGAAACATTTTCTCAATGCTTATTTTGTATGAGGCGATGTCTAAGTCCTCAGGCTAAAGATTTACAAGGAAAAATCCCTTTACTGAAAGGTTTAAAACTTGATGGACATAAGTTAAGAAAAAGTTTACCAATAGAGTGGCAGACACCCTTTGTTGCTTCATTAATGGTCATTCCAACCCTCTTTTGCTATAGTAACAGAATGTACTTTAAAAGAAAGGCTAAGGAGTTCAGGTACTCCATTTCTTAGCCTCCTGTACAGGTCAAGAATAGCCATGTTAAAAAGTTCTGGTCAAAGAGAAGTCAGGGTAACTGGGGCTGCTGAAATGGTAAGAAAACTGCCACTGCTCCAATGTAATTCTTGCAGTGTGGCAGCCATTTGATGACTAAGTGGCAATTCTAAGGATCAAAGCCAAAGGCTAAGGATAGCAAAATGGAAAGATGGAAAGACGTTGGATTCCTAGAGATGCTGTTGAGCTATTGAACCAACTCTGTAAATACTTTCTCCCACATTCTTAGTATGTGAGAAAAGCAAATACCAATTGCTTAACTTTTCACTATATATGGCTACTACAAGTTAAAAGCCTCCATATTGACACAAAAATGGAGCTAGCACAATCCTCCAAAATCACAGATATCCCTGACTCTGGTGTCAAGAATAGTGTTTCATAATGAAATTTTATAGCTTCTGTGTTACTGAAGTACGAAGTGTGTGTGTGTGTGTGTGTGCGTGCATGCATGTGCACATGCACACACGCTCTCACACATGTGCACTCTGGAGAAAAAAGACAAAAAAATGTTCACAACTGAGACCTGAAGTCTAAACTGTAACATGGCTCTTTGTAATAAAGCACTACTCTCCCATTAGGCTTCTGAAATCTAGGTTTTATGGCATGTCTGACTAGTGATGTTTTCATTATTTCCAAGACTCAGTCTTGGTTTCCTCTAAGGCATTACAAAAGCTTCCATAGAAACAGAATGAATGTCATAACAAGACTAGGGAATAAAGCAAAGAAAAATGTGCAGTGAACTAGTTACTAATGGAAGGTGTAAAGAGTATGTGGCAAATGTTAAGAAGTCATTAAGATGTTAGGAAAGTCTACAGCAAGGAAGAGATCTGTGAGTCCAAGGGTTCGGGCTAATGAGGTGGCACCTCATTCGGCTACTTTTGGGATCATTCCTGCATTTTGCTGTTTTGTAATTTAATGTGGAAATGCAACTACATGCCTTCAGAAAACTAGACTTCATTTGAAATCAGTATTGCCTCATGAACTACATATTCATTTAGTCTCAGAGAAATGTATATAAAGGATTTTTAAAAGATTTTCTTCAAATCCTGCCATTTTAAGCCATCTATGTTATAATCTAAGAGCTCTCTCTCTCTCTCTCTCTCTCTCTCTCTCTCTCTCTCATTCTGTATGTGTGTGCATTAAGCATTGGTATCACTACCCAAATTGCTTTTTACAACAGAGTTTACAGGTAGACAGTAAATTCATCATTTTGTGTATAGGGTCTTAAAATAAATCTGTCTAGTTAGAGCAGAGCCAGAATTTCAACTGTTTTTTTTTTTTTTTTGAGACAGGGTCTCACTTTGTAGTTCAGGCTGGCCCTTAGCTCACTATGTAGCCCAGGCAAGCCTCGAACTCAGCAATCCTCCTGCCTCTGCCTCCCGAGTACTGGGATTACAGGCGTGAGCCACCATGCCCAAATTTCAACTTTTTTTTTTTTGTAATTCTAAAGCTTTGTTAATATTTGCTAATACTTGCTGCTGGTAATATAATAATGGTTTGTGACATATGAAATCTATCTTAAAAGTATTAGATGATCACATTATACACAACTGGAGAAGGAAGTTTTTTCCAAAAGGACTAATACTCTGAATATGACATAAGAATTGCTATATGACTCAGTTTTGATGAAAAGGTTTATATGTATCAGAAATTCTGCCCTTCATTTTCAGATCTCGTTGGAGAACCCTTATAAAAAATACAGGGTTAGTAGTAACTCTAACACTCATTCTTACAACAGTGATAGTATTTGAAATTCACTTGTCAGAAAATCACATCATTTTAAAAATAATACCTAGAAAATACATTTAAAATATGGAGTTATGGACACTTTTTTGGTAGAACTTGGGATTTGGCCCAGGACATTTGCACTGAACTATATCCCCATACATCGTTATTATTTATTTACTTATTTTGAGACAGGGTCTCATTAAACTGCTCAGTGTGGCCTAGAACTTGTGATCTTCCTGCCTCACCTTTCTGAGCAGTTGGAATTATAGGAATGTACCACCATGCCTGGTTAAAGAGATTTTTTAAAGTAGTGCATTTTTCTCTTAAAATTAAATTGGTATTCTGCAGATTGGACCTAGGACATCCTAGGCAAGCATTCTACCAGTGACCCACATCCCAGCACTAGGATACAGATTTTTTTATGTTCTCACGGGACGAGAGAAAGAACAGAAGTATGATCCCATCTTGGTGAGGAGGATACATAGTATTTGCCCATCAGATTTGCTTATCTTTCTGCTAATGCCTGGCCCTTCTTTCCTTTGAGAAATTCCTTCCTATGTATTCCTCGTGGTTCTAATAAAGCTACCAGTCACGACATTTCTTTGCCTGTCTCATTTCCCCCAAGGGATAAGATCAGGAACCAAACTAGTGTTTCTCAAACTCTGCCATCCTGAAAGCTGACAAGAAGAAAATGATAAAGAGTTGGAAAGACCTTAGAGTTAAATATTCCAATGACATTATTCCAAAAGATGACTGTCCTGCTTTTGAGATCCTACCTGTTGACGTTCTGCCCCAAGACCTACTCTTTAAACTGCTGCTTTCATTTCTATAAATGTCTCTTAAATAAATACTTCCTCCCCGCCCCTGTCTTCCCTGACTGGAATCAGCCAGAGCGGCTTACTGAGGTTTGCTACGGACGACTGGCAGACACAGCCAGTAAGGTACCTCAGTTCCCACTGGCTGTCACTTCTTCCCAGGTGTCTCTCAGCGAGTAGTTAGATGACATAGTTCTGTCCAGTGCTATCAAAGTGGAAGAACTCAGGGAAAAGGTTTCCAGAAATTTCTGGCTCCATCAGAAAAAGGGACACAGTACAGTGGCATGCACTTTTTGTCCTTCCTTTTGTAACTTTACCTGGAGACATGGTAGCTGGTGGTACAGCAGCCATATCATCACTTTGAGATGACAAGCTGGAGAACAAATCAATAAAAACTGTGGTGATGGCAGTCGTGATACTGTTAAACCTACAGCGCTTCACTTCCAGACATTTTGATATCAGAGACAAATAAAGCTTTGTTTATTTAAGCCACCAGAGATTATTCCTGTTTTCCTTGCAGCCATAGACATTCTAATGGACACAAAATCCCAGCTAATAAAATGGGGATGAGGAAAAAGAAAAAAGAAATCAATCTTTCTACACAGTGGAGAATTGAAGGAGCTGGGGTTTGGACGGAAAAGAAGATCTATGCAGGCAATTTAGGCATATTTCTTTGTACCTGATCTGTTCTCTTGCTGTTGCTATTGATTAGTCTTCAATTATAGTAAGGCTTGTAATTAACATTAACACAGAACTGATGGATAGTGATGCCTGGATGTAGGTTCACTGTGCTCTAAGGCTCTTCGTTCCCAAAGACAGAGTTCTTTGTGCCTACGAAAATACATGTACACTTGTACTGAAGAGGACACAGACAGATCTCACTAATTAGCCAATTCTGCTTAGACAAAGCAAATCCCAGAGTTTTTATGTCTTTTCAGAATGTGCCATGAAAATAAACTACAATTTTGTCAGTTCCTTTTTTTTTCCCAGTCCCAGACTATAGGCAAGATCCACAAATTCTCCCCAGAAATTTTGCTTTTCCTTCTTTCACTAAATGATTAAATAACACAGCGATATGTATGACTATACATGCATTTCTGAAGAAAATCATTGAAGGAATGATTTCCCAAGGTGACATCCAGGGTGCCAAAAAGTTAGGAAGTACGTCATTTAACATAACCAATAAAATAAAAAAAAAGACCATGTTAGGCACTTTGAGAGTTCTGGGGTGATAAGACAGTCAAGGGGTATAGTCACTGGGACAGACAGTTAATGTATGGATTTCTCCATGGGAAAAATATTCGAAGAGAACGAACTAGATTTAGGGTTTGTGCTATGAAAATTACAACCCCTCACTGTTAACTCACTTGCATAATTTTAGGACTTTGGCTCTGATGGGACTATTTTATTTGCAACATTTAGACTAAGTTAATGACTGTTTTATCATAGCTAAAGGCAGCTGACTAGAATTAGGAGGTCACTTGCTATTCGCATTTGATTTCCTTGCTGATGCCAGAGAGATGAGCTGGGGGGTGGTTTGATCGCTCATATTTTAATTTCATCTCATTAGATGAGAGTCCAAATGATGTGCAGGTAATGGCAGACTTTCCAGTAGGACGCGTGTACCTCTGCCCTGTGTCCAGTTCTTTCCATAGTGGGCACGCAACCGTCAGAAGAAGGAGCTTTCGATTCCCAATCCCATGTGAGAAAGGGATCAGGCCTGAATGATCATTTACAGTGGCTGAACTGCCTGCCGACACCGAAGCCTCGCTGGCCAACTCTGTGGACGGCGCTCCTTAACCACCGAGTATTTTTAGATTTCATTGTCTCCTTCCTGAAATTAAGAATCATAGTTTAAGCAAAATGCAAATGTGCTTCTGTCCTAGGAGGGGGGAACCGTCGGCAGCAGTCTGGGATAGAAAAGGAGGGGATGATGATAAAGAAAATACATACAATCATGAGGCCGGTTTGCGGCATGGTGAGCAAGGTCAGAAGGGGGTCTGCAGAAGAAATGCGAAGGCTGGGGACAAGCACAGAACAGCCAAGTGCAGCTAGCCAGCCTGCATCGTGTGCCATTTCCTTCTCCTTTCGGCGTCAGGAATCTTGGATCTATTTTATGAATGAAGAAAGCAGGTTGCCTTATAATGGCAGTTTTTCTTTAATAGCCAGTATATGAGTAAAGTAATAGGTAAACACACACAAAAAAGCAACTGACTGTGCCTGGAGGAGAGGAAGTGTAACTTGACATGTACTGAAAGTAACAGGAAAATGGCTAATATTAAATTTAGCCAAAATTTTAAAAAAAACCCTAAGATACACATGCAAAACACGTACTTGATCTATCCTACAACCCAGTAAAACAGTTTCTACTGCCTTAATCATCCCATTTTGGTGATGAGGAAACTGAGACATAACCTGTTTGAAATTATAAAGCAGGTAAATGACATACTTAAAGAGTATGAAGCTGGAACCTGTGAGGTAAGGCACAAAACGTACTGCCTTACACATAAACAAACAACGGGGGTTTTGAAAGCCTGCTGCTGTGCCACACACCTGTAAACCAGCTATATGGGAGGCTGAGACAGGACAATTCTGAACTCAAAGCCTGACTGGGCAACCTGTAAGATTGTGTCTCAAAACGGGCTGCAATTACAGTTTCGTGGTGGCGCACTTTTAGCATACACAAAATCCTGAGTTCAGTTCCTAATATGAAAGAGAGAGAGAGAGAGAGAGAGAGACAGACAGACAGACAGACAGACAGACAGACAGACAGAGACAGAGACACAGAGACACAGAGACAGAGACAGAGACTGAGAACAAAGAAGACAGAGAGACAGAAAGAGAATAGGCACTTTCAGATTAAAAGGACTGTCCCTGCATAGGAAGGCCCAAGGGAAGGCATGATGCAATAGAAAGAAGTGGTGATGTTAGGGGTTGAAGAGTACTCTGGTGTGGGGTGGGCAAGAAGCAGTGCAGTGAGAGACTAGACCTGCTGACAGGCTGTGGGCGCTACCTGGGCTGTGAAAGATATTTTTAAACAAGGGAGGACCAAGATTTGATCTGTGGTTTAGCAGAGTAACTAGCAGTAGTGCTACGGACAGACTGGGAGGGGTAGGGGCAGGGCAGAGCAGGGAGGTTAATCATTCAAGAACCTAAACAGGGGGCAAGGGCACAATCCGTAATTCCAGCTACTTAGGAGGCTGAGCCAAGAGGATTGGGACTTTGACCTAACCTGGGCAACTTAGAGAGACACCATGTCAACACATAAATGAATGAATGAAAATACAGCTCAGTGACAGAGTGCTTGCCTAACATGCTCTGGGCTCCATTCTCAGCATGGGCAGGGGAAGAAAGAAAAAGATGCCTACTAATCCCCACTGTGAGAAGTCTGAGAAAGGGAAAGAAGATTAGAGAGCAACAGATGGATTTGATGGCTAGTGATGGAGAAGAAGAATCAACTGTGAACCTAAATTTTCCAGTCTGTGGTAATGTCATTACTAGAGAATGCACATGCAAAAGGCAAAATGCATTTGACTGTGATATGGTCCGATGGAAGCATTATCACCTTCACTGCCCATGTCACATCTGGAGTGTTCTAATCAGCTCTGCATAGCTCATGCTGAAAGGGACTATTGTTAATTCTCACAGAGCAATACCAAAAGGAAACTGAAAGTCTTGACAACAGATATGACTTGGAATAACGTGAGAGCCAAAACAATTCAACTCAGCTGCATAATTTTGCAGAAACATTTATCTAGGTGTATACTCGGAACTCAAGTCCTCATAGGGGGAATAGTACAGCAGCGGAAAGGTCATGCTTCTCTTAGCTTTTCAACCCACCAAGACAATAAATAAGGCAAACCTCACCTGGCTCATGTTAGCATGACAAGAAGACATCTAGGGCACAGAAAAGGTGACCACAAATTTTCAAAGCATAGAAAAGTGGCAACTCTCTTTGATTCCAGTAGGCAGAAATGGATCAATATATATAGTTTTCAGGGATGCCAATTTCCATTAATTATAAAGACTTTAAAACAATTAGAGCCCCTCAAATTGGGTTGGACCAACCACTGGACAGAGGTCTTATCCAGCAGAGACCCTCAGCAAGAGGAAGATGAACGATTCCTAAATCCTCAGAGAAGGACAAATAAATCGTGAAGCTAAATAAAGCGCAAAGCTCTGACTTCGAGTCCTAGAATGTACTACTTTCCTGGTCCTTAGTTTTGTTGTCTAAAATAAGCATTTTGACCAGTTACTTCTACTGTTTGTTTTTTAACAATTGCAGTGTTACTAGAGAACTATATGGTATTGTTGGAGATACTGAATGGCACAGTGTCAGGTGCTTACTTAGTGAGTAAGAAGTAGGAAAAGTTTGCTGGAAAGATCACCGAGCAAAGGATACTATTAATGTTGTACTTCTAGCACCGAGGGAGACTGAGGCAGGGGGGCTGCAACTTTAAGACGACTCTGTGCAACTCAGTGACTTGGTGAGACCCTGTCTTGGAAAACAAAAACAAAAGCAAAAAAAAAAACAACAACAACAAACAGAAAAACACAACAGTATAGACCTGGGGAAGCAGCTCATTGTGAAGGTGCTGGGGGGTGGGGGCTGTGCACTCAGGCTGGAGGCAGAACGGCTGCAGCAGGCGCAAGGCTCGCCGCTTCCATGCTGTCTAGCCGGCCACGGTGAGTAGACGTAACAGTGTCAGCTGACACTCACTAAACACGATTCCATTCCGGCAAGTGAGCGCGACACGTCATGTAAATGATCCCACTTAATTCTCCTAACAGCGCTAGAAGATAGATGCTGCTCCTATTCCAGGGGCTCAGGACTTGCCGAGGTTAATCTCTTCGTTCAAGGTCACATAAGTTCGAAGTATTCCAGCCAGGATTCTTATACCCTGGCACCCTGTCAGTTTCCGATAGAGATTAGCAAATTTTTCCTTTTTTTTTTTTTGTCAAGTGCCAGAAACGAAATATTTTAGGCTTTGCAGGGCAAACAGGTCTCTAGCATACAGTTTTCCTTGATTTTGTGTAGTTTTTAAGAACAAGTAAAAATTATCTTTAGTTCCCTTGCTGTAAAACCAAAACCACAACTCCAAAAATAAAAATCCAAAGCCCAACTCCCACGCGGGGTTCCCAGGAAGCCCTGCAGCCTGCTGCCTCCTGCCCCACCCCCACCCCGTCTCCTGCCCGCCCGTTGGGCTACAACACCATGCGCGCCCTCACATAGGCTTCCTGAGGAATTCCTGTGGGCCGGGCACTGCGCTAGCTACTTTTCACGCACCATCTCCTGTCATCGCAAGCAGCCTCTGGGCTGCTTCTGTATCCCATTTCCCACAGTGGAAAACAGGCTTATAGAGTTTCAGTAGAATAGTGACAGTGACAAGGCCAGTAAGTGGCACAGCGGTGTTGATATGGAACCACTGCAGCACAGAGAGCGCTGGGACCAGGGAGGGAGGCCCGGGGAGAAGGTTGGTGTGAGAGTACAGCGGCGACAGCCCAGGCAGGGCTGAGAGGGACTGCCGCATCGGAATCGGCTGGATTTGCCAACTCACTGAATATCATGCAGGGAGGACTAGATGAAGAGCATTCTAAGGCCTGAGCTTGGGTCGCTCCGGCAACAGAAGTAAAGAAGCCGGTGCAGGGCTGGTTTGAGGGAAACGCAGACGAGTTTACAAAGCTGGGGCAGCAGCAAGATCTCATCTAGCTCTTGCTGGATAACTACCGAGTTGTGTTACCACAGGCAACTAATGTGACTTCTCTTGGCTTCTGTTCCCTCCATGCAGGAAAACAGGGTATCAATAACTGTTCAAACTACCTCGTAAAATTGGAAAAGAAAATGAATGCTAATGTAGTTAGGAAAAGGCATACAAGGATTCCTTTTAGGATTGTCAGAAAATAAAATTGAAAGCTTTTACATTAAGCACAGAAGTAAATGTTTCAGAGCAAATGAAACTAAGTAGAATTATAATGAGAAACATAGAAGTTTACAGTCTTGCTTCTCCTATAAAGTGTTCGGGAGAACTCTGCTATTTAACATGCTTGGTTTATGGGGTACCAACACTGAACTTGACAGGAGGAAAAGAAAATGATTTCTGACAATGGTACCTACCATTTGGTCCTGTTTGCAGGTCATGCGATTAATTTTAAAGATTTTTCAGGTCAGGACATACCTAGATCATCTATAATATTAAACCTACTATTCTGAAGGACTACCAGTAATACGAAAGCAAATCGGTCTTATGTACATGAGTAAAATCCACTCACACAATTTCATTCAAGAAACAGATACTCTACCATGGATGATAAAGACCTTTCTTTCAATTGTCATTTGTTCACTGGACATAAATACTGTGTTTGTTAACACTACACATGAGAAAAAAAGTAAGACTAGGAAAAATACTAATCAAATACATGTCTGAGAAAAAGAAAAGCCATTGAAATGATGACAATTAATCAGAAATCTATAAGACATTATGCATGAGGTCATCTCTGATTCAAATTGTCCTTTAATTTCTTACATTCTATTTTGGAATCACTGCCTATGTTCCTTCCTAAAAGAGCCTTTTCTTGATTCTTTGATGATCTCATGAAAGTGAAAATATATAAAAACTAGTCTTGCATAGGATTGATTAGACATGGATAAATATTTACAACAAACAGTTTGGGGAGAGGGCCTTGTTTTTTTCAGAGATCATACAATGACAATTTTAAGCTGACTGTGACATTATTTTATATGTTAGTTTAGCATGATGAATAATGTATCACTGAATCTCTTCCTCACTTACTTTCTCCTTTCTTCCTGTATTCTTTCTTGACATGTATAAATAGTACTTTATCCAACCTGCCCCCTTCTATTTTAAGTGACTGTGGGGGAGAGATGCTCAGGTATAAAGATCTAAACCCACAGAAAGCAATGCACCCATGCAGTATAACACTGAAACTTACATACATGGTATTTCCAATTTTCAGTTTTTATATGGGAATGAATTATGAAGAAAAACCTTTCATATATTTGAGAATTTCTGTGTTTCCTAGCCAAAGCATTCATTTGCAACTCTGACAAGGGCAAGATGCTGTTTTCTACATTTCGTTTGTGTGGATGACTGCTGAATACCGATATATGTCTTCTCTTGACAGCCAACCCCCACGTAGATGCATTTATTAGTCAATATATATTCTGTGGGTTACATTCTGCAGATTTGAACATGGACAAACTACGATCGATGTAATCCATAGCACTGCACAGATGTCTTAGAGAGATTACAGAACTCAGTCACCAGGAGGCTGAATGTCTAAGAATTATAAACTACATTTGGATGGACAAGTCAGAAATCAGGTTAAAAAAGGAGCAAATTCCTCAATGTGTGACTTCATTATGACTATAGGATGAAATCAAAGGATAACTGTAGCCAGCAATTTACATTCAAGTACAGAAAATGTAAAAGGTACCATGTATATAGAGGAAAAGGCTATACAGATGTTAAGAGGAAACAGAACGGAGAATCCTAATGAATGATCTTCAGATGAAAAGAATCAATGAAAAATATCCAGCTGTGGTAAAATGCTTCCAAATTGCCATTTACGCAATTGATGCATGGAATAGGTATTTCTCAGTGCAGAGAGTATGAATAGAAAATTATTATAGATCAGAGCAGGATCCTTGGCAAACTACCAAGGAAATACAGTTTTCAATAGTAAGGAAAACGGAGTGTGTGAAATAATGTCAATTAGAGAGAAATGCACACTGCCAGCAAGATTTCCTGGAAGAATAACCATCCCACTTAGAAACCCTGAGAGTTCTGGGAAGTGGTGAGCCCAGAAACAAGACTTATTGATTGAAATTAACACTTCTGTCACGTTTAAGAAATAAGCAAAGACTACAATTGTATCAGAGGATAAGAAAAATGCTATAGATAAGCAGGCGTGATAGTCAACATGTGGCACTGTGCCATGAGCATGAGAAGGACACAGCATGGCCAGGTGCACGCCACGACCAGTCTGATCTATGTTAAAAGGGAGTTGCTAGAGTATATACTGACTGAACCTCAGTGCTTGTGGGTGACGGCCGGTCATTTCATATGAGACTCTCCAAAGCATATTTCTGAGTATGCCTCTGACCTTTCAATTTAGTTCTAAATTCCAAACAGCCCAAAGAGAGTTGAAATACGTAATTTAAAAAGTTCAACAATTTTGGGCTCAGGTTTTCATGATTTGGGTATAACAGTCTATGTGTTATATACAAAGTCTTCCACAGTCCCTTTCGTATGTGTTTCTGTGTATGTGGTACTAGGAATTGAACACAGAGGTGTCCTATCACTGGACTATATCCTTAGCCCTTTATTTTTTACTCTGAGACAGGGTCTCAGTAATTAGTCCAGGCTAGCCTCAAACTTGTGATCCACCTGCCTCAACCTCCCAAGTAGCCTGGATTACAGACACATAATGTGGAAAAAAAAATCTGACCTTTCAAAGAATCATCTTCATAGGACATTTGCTAAAACCACTGAAAACCATCTATAACTGACAAGAAGAGACTAAAATTGAGTCAAACTGAGTCAAATTGTTAGGAACGAACTAAAAAATATTCAGGATATGTGTATGTGGGAGAAGTCTAGTATTAAAAAATGGTCCTCAAATCACTTGCTTAACTAAAATTCAAAGCAGTAAATAATCAATGATAATGGATGGAAATAGGTTTCCACCCATGGGTTTAAGTGCCCTTTTGAAATATTTTCTGAAAAGTTAAGAGACCTCCTGGTAAACTGCATGCTAAAAGCAATCCATGCCAATTTCCTAAGGACCATGCAATCATTCCACACAAGTTCTCAAAAGCACTATTCAGAAGTACAAAATGCCAATAACAGATGTCATGTTTTGAACAGCATGAAAGCAAAAACACAAGAGGGAAATGGTGACAAATATAGAGATTTTATATGTGGGGAAGATTTAATGGCTAGACACTGTCACAAATTACTACACTAAAAAAGGGCAAGAATTTCAGCTCTCCAGCACAGAAGATGTACAATATAGCCAAGCCAACATCAACAAGACCTCTTGAGGGTTAAAACATACTATCAAATTAGAGACTAATTAAAGAACATACATTATAGCTATTCACTCAGTATGGATCTACTGAACATCTGGGTGTAATGTACTGTGTTAGAAGCCATGGGTAATACCAAGTTTTTCCAGCACAGATCCTAATTTTAGATGCATGCTGAGGGATAATTAAAATACAAGCAGTATGAGTTAATATAAAGGTTAGTTAATTTCATCAGGAGGAATCACGGAAAAGGGTCAGTGGCAGAGTCCAGTTTTTTTCAGTGTATTTTAAAACTAGCATATGCGTATGGTATATAATATGTTAGGCTATGATCTTGATACACAGACTTTATATAACTGGTGTGCTCAGGAAGAATAATGACAGCAATAAAAGTCATATATAACATTTACCATTCCTTATACTTAAGACTTTGTGTTATGCAATTTAATTCTCCAAATGCCTCATGAAGCTGGTTTTTTTATTAATTCCATTTAACAAAGATGAAAGACTGATATAATCTGAAAAGAGTGTATTAATTTCATTTTATAGATGAGGAAACTGAGGTACAGAAAGGATTCAAGGCCATATGTCTATCAAAAGGATGACTGAGCGAGCATAAGACTGCTTGAGCTCAGTTCTGTAAAGAGAGACACAAGAGCAAGGGGTACAGTATAGCTGGAGTGAGGTGTATAAAGGCAATGGGTGCTGGCTTAGGGCCTCCTTGCTACGTGTAGATAGGTACATTTTAAGCACCTTAAATTTTCCACTAATAACCTAGATACCAACAGAATATATCACCACAGAATTCCCTAAGTGTTAAAATGTTCGACAAAAATGCTGCTTAGAAGCTGTTGAACTCTACTGATACAACTGAGTATCACAGGGAGAGCAATGTTTTAAAGGGCCAAGTATATTTTACTTGTGATACTTCATCTTTTTTTTATTAACATTCAATGTATGGCTCAAGTCTTTTATAGTATAATTTCATTGACCTCAAGAATGGATTTGCCATTAGTTCCATGACTCCCACTTTTTTTTCTTGACTTTATTGCTTATGCACAAAACACTTAACCAGCAGACAGACCCAATAAAAAGTAGTTAAATTTTAAAATGGGATAAAACCAAGATAGAGTGAAACAACCAAAAACCCCAAGGTGGTCCCATATCTTTCTTTTATAGTAATGGTACAACTTGCCATTTCATAAATGAGAGAAGGTATCCCTAAGGTAAGAGCTTTGCAATAATGCCTCCAGGAAGGGACAGAGACCATGACTCTAACTCTTGCACTCAGCACTCTCATTAGCAGCTGCAGACAGGAGGCATGGGACTCATTCTCCTCCGGCTTACCTCCTCTAGGTGTACACTGATGCTAGCAGACAGACCCACAGAAAAGGCGTTCAAAATCCATTTGTGTAAAGGAGTTGTCTTATTTCCCTTAAGTCACCTCCACTGGCATTAATGCTTCCTCCTCAACACAACCACATGAGCCCTCCCAGGGTGCCCTGGAGTTTTTCCTGCTCTCCAGCAGGGGCAGAGTCATTCTTCCCATGGGCCACTGCAGCAGTGTCAAGCCAATCATTTGAAAGTACTTGGTTAAGTCTGAAACACAATACAGAGTATAAGCAGTAGCTACTGAAATATTTTCTACCTCTCTAGGTCCTAATAAAATCACAGTAAAACCAGCAATCTTCTACACAGCAACAAATAAACAGCTTCTCCCTGTTAAGTCAATGAAACTTAGGATGGGTCCTAAATCCCTAAGGATAAGTTGTAAAATGGAATTTCCACAGCTTTCACTCAATTTAAGGGTTTCATGGTACTGAATGATTTCAAAGCTTTGAACTATTTTTTCCCTCAATACTACTGATTGTATATAGCACTTTCACATTAAATATATCTATAATCCTCTTGTATTTTGTGTGTGTGCATGTGTGCATGAGTTTGAAACAGGGTCTTGCAAAGTTGTCCATGTTGGGACTGAACTTGTGATCTCTCTGTCTCTCCCTCACAGAGTGCTGGAGTTACAGGCATCTACCATCACACACAGTTTGAAACCATTTTGAAAGTGCCACGTGTCTCTAATCCTTAATGTAAAGAATGTGACTACAAAAAAGTATTTGAATTGAATATAACTTGTTCTGTGGAGTGCTTTAGTTGTGAATATCAACTCTGTTTTCTCCGGTGTGTATGACCCTTTTACACCAGAACTCAGGACCAGCAGGTAAAAACAGAAGAAAAAGCAGAGTTTGCTATATTACGTTTCCAGTGAGAAACACTTGCACAGTATTTAAGGAGCTGTTCATTATGTGACGGCAACTTTGTGCTTAGAAAAGCTCCACAGGGAGAAGTGAGAGACGCAATATAGCAAGATGTGAAAACACACAATCCAGAAGTTTTAACTTCTGCAGAATCATTTCCCTTATACTGTCATAGTTTTACATATTAGGATGGGGCTCTTCTGAATTCCAGACTATCTGTCTTGGTATCTCTATTTTCTGTGCTCCCTTCTCCGCAGGCTAGAATCAAACAGAGAAAGGGTCAGACAGTGCTGTCCTCTCCTCATTTCGACCTACATTACACAGGGACCATATAGCAATATTCATCAGTCAGTAATTCTATAACTTGTTCTAGGTAAGGGTAGAGATGCTTTAAATGCAATATGAAAAATGCAGCATTGCCAGGGCAGAATATATGCCTCATTAATTTATGTGAATTCATTATTCCTTCTTACAACACTTGTACCTTCTTGTTGTACAAAAAGTCCTCCCCTTACAACCTTCTGTAGGTAGCGGTAAAGTTCCAAGGCCAAACAGAATGGAGGCAATGAGTGATGTCCCCACCAGAGGACATGAGCACTTAATATTTGAGTTTAGACAAGTATTAAGTTTTCTTAGTCTATGGTGTATTCTGTGTGCATAATTTTGTAATGGTTTATAAATATTATTATTAACACTGCTGTGTTCAAAAGTACAAAACAGCAAGAGTATTAAAAGATATGCTATTACTATGGCAACAACAGAGAAATAACTTTTTTTTTTTTTGAGACAGGGTCTCGCTTTGTAGTTCAGGCTGGCCTTGAGCTCACTCTGTAACCCAGGCAAGCCTTGAACTCAGCAATCCTCCTGTCTCTGCCTCCCAAGTGCTGGGATGACAGGTGTGAGCCACCACACCCGGCATAATTTGTTGCAGAAGGGTGTATGCTGGTCACCTGTGTCACTTTGCAATGACGAGGAAATTAACTTCCCCAGAGCCTTTGAAAATCAATGCTCTTTGCAGAGGGAGGAGATTCTGTATTTTCTATAAAGTGTAGGAGCACAGACTCTTAAAAATGGAGAAAATCTTAAAGTCTGTCTTGTCAAAATTCCCAAGTAAGGAACAATTCTCTTGAAAATGACTTTGTGGCAGAGATTGGTGATAGCCCTCATATTTTTCCTCCTTAATTCAAAATAATAGGACTGGTGATTTTGAGTTTGGTCCACAGATACCCACAGTAAAGAATATATTTCTCAACTGCACAAGGAGGCCTGTGTAATTATGAGAAGGAACTTGTGAAGGGACTATTGGTGCATATGCTTCATTATGGTTCCTTAGAGTTTATTCTTTCTTTCTTTTTTTTTTTTTTTTGAGACAGGGTCTCGCTTTGAAGTTCAGCCTGGCCCTGAGCTCACTATGTAGCCCAGACAAGCCTCAAACTCAGTAATTCTCCTGCCTCTGCTTCCTGAGTGCTGGAATTACAGGTGTGAGCCACCACGCCTGGCACTGTGGTATGTGGTATTGACTGCTGGTGGGCATGGATCGCCACGCCCAGCATTGTATGTGGTTACTGGGGATCAAACTCAGGACCTTGCACCAGGCGCCGGAACCACTGAGCTAAATCTCTGGCCCCTGAGAGTTTATTCTTAAAAGAGTGATAATGCACACCTCTTGTTCCATTTACCTTTTCTTTTCTTGCCGGAGGCTGGAACTCAGAAGTAATGGCTGCAGATATACAGAGTGAATTGAGGCTACCCAAGAGAAACAAGATAAAGGAGGAGTTTGGACTCTTTGAGAAGCAGAATAGTGAAAGGAATCATAATCAAACTAGTTTCTGGACTTTCCCATTCAAGAGAAAGACATTTCTGTACTATTAGAGCTGTTCTTTTTTTTTTTTTTTTTGAGGCAGGGTCTCACTTTGTAGTTCAGGCTAGCACTGAGCTCACTATGTAGCCCAGGCAAGCCTCAAACTCAGCAATCCGCCTGTCTCTGCCTCCCGAGTGCTGGGATTACAGGCATAAGCCACCACTCCCGGCACATTATTAGAGCTGTTCTTATGAGATATCTTTCTCAACTGTAACTAACCAATATATAATCCAGTTCATCCTGAAGATTAATGCTGAGATTATAATCCCCTAACCCCAATTTGTTTTTATGGTGTTACAAATTCAGGTGAGCTTTAACCTATATTCACACACAGAATTTACAAAATGTAAAGGCAGGCTGTCTTGTATGTCCTCATTACATTTTGTTTTCCATCAATTTGGTTATGACACAATGATCCATCATAATCTTGTTTTGAATCCTGATTTTCATCTTGCAGTGTGTTACCTACCATTCTCACTTTTGTGTCTTCTACAAAATTCACGAGGGTGCAGTCTGTATTGTTTTGTGGAACAGTGATGAAAATCCAGGTTAAAGTATAGGGAGGGGGCACTGTTAAGGGGCAATGTTTCTGTAGCTGTGAGGGAGAGCTGTACAGAGCTAAATGCGGTGTATGATTAACACCAAGAAGGTCTTCCAAGACTGACAGGTGAACACAGTACTGCTCTTTGAGTGTGGTTAATGCAACACCTCTGGGTCCACCCAGCCATCCTTCTCTCAGTATGTAATTCTTCGAGTAATCTACAGAGATGCTGTTTGCATCCAAGTCACCACTGTAGCATCACAGTGCTTCTAAAAAGAAAACTGGCAAAGAAAAATAAAAGACTACAATATTAAGAGGACAACTTTACAACATGACTATAGTGATTATTAAGTTCTAAAATAAGGGAAAAGAAAAACATCTGCTAAATGTTCCAAAATATGTTTTTTTCCCCAGATGTATAGGTTTTTAATTAAAAGTGACAAGCCCAATTAATGTTTAAAGAACTTGAAACATACATAGGAAAAAAAAATCAAACAAGTGCCAACTGGTGGACATCTAGCTAAACAATGAAAAAGTAGTTACACGGATGCTTTGTTGTTTAAAGTCCTTTTCCCTCAAAGAGTAAGAGTGATAAATTGTAAGGACTATCCCAATACATTTTCAATTAAATGACTAAATTAATGTAGAGACATTTAATTAAAGTTTCACTAGTTTTTCCAAATGCTGTTAATTATGCCACTATCTAAAATTAAATCTCTCCCCAAACCCTTTTACATTTTTTCTGCTCATCTGATGCAGATATAATTAAAATGCTGCAAGTTCACCTAAATGCATCCAAATATTATAAATGAAAATATGAAAAACTGGAGTTTCAATAACTACTTAAGAAGCTGGTGTTTTAATGGGATTTCTATAGCCCTTGAGGGAAACCAATAGACATGTAAGTATGCATACACACGTGCATACTCACACAAAATCCCTCTGAAAAGAAATTTCTCTCTCTCTGAGACACCGCAATGAATAACACAAATAGCATTTCAAAGGTTTTCTATCAGCAAAAGATAAGAATTTTTTTAAGACTCTGGGTAATTAATTTTAGGAACAAGGTGTAGTCTGGTTAAAACAGTTCTGTTACTAGCTCCTAAATAATAAAAAGCCCTTAATAGGGGCTCAGAAAAGGTTTAAGAGAAACTACTACAATTCTGGCTTGTCGATATTGGGGCCAAACTCCCATGCAAAAGAAGACCTAGACAGTTCTAGCTGAAATCTACAATGCAAGTTGTTCTCCAGTGAGAAAATGAAGGTTGATCTCAACTCTCAATCTTATTCGATTAAGCACCTACAAAACCACACTGACTCAAAGGGGCCCACCCATATCGGACTCCTTTCTTTCCTTTCTGCCAGAATCCTACTAGATTCTGACAGTTGACATTTTAATTGCTCAGCTTGGGATGCTATGCAGGCACCTGAAATCAACATGCTACAGACGCACCCCAAGCTGTCCTCTGGAGCCCCAAGAGCTCAATGGGCCAATGCTTCCTTAAGAAAGGAGGAGCCCGATGTTAATGAGCTCTAGAATGTATGATGGTTACTGTGAAACAGAAAATATTCAAAGAGAAATATGGTGAGGTGTGACTAATACAGGGTAAAGAAAAAAATGTGATGGTAATAAAAAAGGGAAACAAAACATATATTTAGGGGGTGGGGTTGTTGGGTATGTAAGGGATCAGGAAAGAAATGAGAATTAAATTGTGCCATATACTGCTACAATTTCCCAATATTGAGTGTGATCATGATATGGTGTGTATATGCAACGTATCAATAAAGATTAAAAATTAAAAAAAAAAGGAAAGGAGGAGCCACCCCAGGAATGATCACTGTAAAGTCAAAGAGGTTGTTAAGGGTGGGCTTGGGTCTTTTGAATGTGACCAATTTCTTTCCCCAAATACCTTTTCATTGCATCCCACAGATGGGCAAGATGGAAAGAGGGATTTTCCAAGTCCTTATTGAGACCAAAATCTTGGCAGAGGAGCCTGGGTGTCAGCAGAACTGACTCTCAGGAGGTCCCTGTGGATATCCTTGCACATTCCTGGCTCTGCTCTGCATATGGCCATACTGCCTCCTATTCCTTATGGTCAGTGCTCTCAAGTACGACTACACTGCACAATCCTAAGGAGGCTTAAGAAATACTCATGTTGGAAGCTGAAACCCAAGGGTAGAAGTCTGGGGTGCAGCCTGTGTTTCCGGCCTGCCAAGGAGGGAACAGAAACTGAAAATGAAGGCATATTTACTGATCAATTAAAGGGGTAGGAATATTTTGCATGCAAAAAGAACACTATCAGAATTTCCGTAAAATGGTGATGTTATAATATCTGTAATTAATTTTGAATACGTCAACATAGACAGTGTGGTATTTTATATATGCAGCTAGCACAGCCTACAACTCTGGAGGCTTGAAGCAATTGGTTACCTAATCAAGTATTCAGACTGCACAGAGTTCAGCTTTCTGCTCAGGAGAAACTAGAATCCTCACAGTAGAAGATGGCTACTATTAGCTATCTCTATAAACCTTGGAGCTGTTTTTTCTTTTTCTTTCTTTTTTTTTTTTTTTTTTTGAGACAGGGTCTCACTTTGTAGTTCAGGCTGGCCCTGAGCTCACTATGGTGCCCAGGCAAGCCGCGGCGAACTCAGCAATCCTCCTGTCTCTGCCTCCCGAGTGCTGGGATTACAGGCGTGAGCCACCACGTCCGGCATTGTGGTATGTGGCATTGATGTTGGTGGGCGTGAGTCTCCACGCCCAGCATTATATGTGGTTACCGGGGATCAAACTCAGGACCTTGCACTTGCGAGGCAGGCGCCGGAACCACTGAGCTAACCCTCCGGCCCCTCTTTTTCTTTTTCTTTTTTTTTTTTTTAATTTTTGAGACAGGGTCTCACTTTGCAGTTCAGGCTGGCCCTGAGCTCATTATGTAGCCCAGGCAAGCCTCGAACTCAGCAATGCTCCTGTCTCTGCCTCCTGAGTGCTGGGATTACAGGCGTGAGCCAACACACCCGGCAAACCTTGGAGTTTTTGACAATGCACAAAATACATGTCACGAACATGTTGTACTGAGGAAAACACTAGCCTGTAATGAATGCCCCTACAGTTTCTCATTAGTAAAACATAAGACAATTAAGATATGTCTATGAGTCATGACATTTTAATGATATCCCCTAAAATTGCATCAATAAGATACATAAATATAGCAAGACCTATTGCCCAGGCTTTTAATTTTTAGGTTTGGTCAATGGTGGTCCTGGGTCTTACCATTCAGTTAGAAGGAATTCTGGTCACCTGATTACAAACCTAAAGGTACGAGAAATCTGCTTTTGCAATGGTGTCAATTTCAGCCTGAAATCCATGGCTTAGTATTTCAGGAAAGGTTATAAACTTACATTTGCTTGCCCTCTAATAATGTTTGTTAGCAACGTGTTTACACTCATGGAAAATTTCAATCTCATGTCTGAGGCTGTGGTTTAAGTTTGTGATGAGACCACCCCTTACCCACCTCAAACATTTTGGTGTCCATCCATTATTTTCCAAAAAGAACCAAAGAACAAAGGAGTTTTGGTCAGATCCTACAGCAGGTGGAATTTGAGGCACTGTCCCAGTAAAGAGGAGTAAATATTTTGGGTCACAGGGTTCTTGTATGTAAACTATTAAATGCCTCTGGTGATAATGTGCCCACTTAGAAGAATGGCCTCAGTAAAACTAGAGGCCGAAATAAAATGTTTTTCAAAAAGCTTTAAGTTAATACTATGCTTCCAGCTGTTCCGTCAAATTATTCAAAGACACACTGAAAGGAAACAGGAGTCTATATTATAGTGCAAGCTTTTAAATTTGTCAATATCAGGAACCAGGAAATGCCCTTTCTTCTCCAGGGCTCTTTCAGTTAGCCTGCATTCCAGGAATCTTAATTTGTTCCAAGCAACGTTAGAAATTAATGTGGTATGTGGAGGTGACTGGTCTAAAGGCTGTCTTAAGTTAATGCCTGGGAACACAATAGGGCTGTAATTTTTTAAAGTCCCATTTCATCTTAAGTTTGCACGCAAAAGTACAAATGGCTGCAATGCAAAGATGTCCTCTGTACCTCAAAAAGAGGTGATGAGTATTTGGTGTAGATACTGATAGTACTACAAAAGAGGTATCTAATATATATAATACATATATTACATTTCAATTTCCTATGTTTCTGCAAAGATCTCTAGAGAAAAGGTACTGGGGATCAAACTAAGGACTGTGCTCCACAAGCAGGTGCAGTGTCACTGAGCTACCTATCTGGCCCTAGAACATGTTTTTTAAAGAATTCATTAGATTGTTTATTTGAGCTTGCTCTGTTTTCCTGGCATAGGCACATTCACTGCTATGAATTTCCCTTGTAAAACTGCATTCATTGTGTCCCATAAGTTCCCATATGTTGTACTGGGGTTATCATTTAATTGTAAAAACCGTTTAATTTCTTCTCTGATCCACTGGTTATTCAGCAGAGTGTTGTTCAGTTTCCAAATGTTTGTGAGGATCTTGGAATTTCTTTTGCTATTCAGCTCCAATTTCAAGGCACTATAGTCTGACAGTATACAGGGAATAACTTTAATTCCTTTGTCATTACTTAAACATGCTCTGTGAACTACCATGTAGTTTATTTTGGAGAATGACCCATTAGTAGCTGAGTAGAATGTATATTCTGATTTTGTGGGGTGAAACTACTCTGTAAACATCTATTAAGTCCATTTGTTAAAAAGTTTGGTTCAATTTAAGTATTTTATTATCGATTAATGTAGAGTGGTGTAATCACTGTGGACATTCCTCAAAAAACTAGGATTAGAGTCCCATTTGACCCTAATACTCCCCTGCTAGAGATATACATGAAAGAATTAAAAGATTCATATCACAGTGACATATATGCACCTATGGTTATAGGAGCTCAATGTGTGATAGCTCAATCTTGGAAACAACCCAAATGCCCATCAACCGGAGACTGGATAAAGAGGATGTAGGTTTCTAAAAAATAATAAAATGCAGTATTACTCTGTCATAAAGAAGGATAAATTTGAGTCATTTATAATCACATGGACATATCTTAAGGACATACTCATAAGTGAAATAAATAGGTCACAGATGTGTAAATATTGTATCTTTTCTCTGGTGTGAGAAACCTGAAATATAAATGAGTTCTAAAATGTATGACAGATATTTTGAAATAGAAAATACTCAAAGGGAAAAGGCAGGTAGGGTAAGTAATGAAGGGAAGGGAAAAAATGTGATGGTAAAAAAAAGAAACAAAGCTTATGTATATAAGGGGCAGGGGGACTTTGGAGGCCAGGGGAAAGGGGAAAAATGAGGATTAAGTTGTGTCATGTACTGGTACAGATTCTCAATGTAAAATGTGATCATGACGTGTATATAGAATGTACCAATAAAATCAATTAAAAAAGAATTCATTTATACAATAAATGCCTTAGTCTGTGTGGAATGCTGTAACAAAATACCACAAACTTTTTGGCTCTGAACAGCAGCAATTTTCTTCTCATAGTGTGGAGGCTGGGGAGCCTAAGAGGCGAGGCTGGTGGATGCAGCATTTGATCTGGATCTACCTCCTCGTTCACAGGTGCCATCTTTTCACACAGCACATGGCTCATGGCAGCCTCTAGAGTCTCTTTCAGAAAGGTTTTCATGGCTTGGTCACTCCTATGCCCATACCTCCTGATCTCATCTGCATATAGGATTTGGTCATGAGATGTGAATGGTGCATAGGGGCATTAACAGTAATGTAATCACAACATTGTGCAGTTGGATTTAAGTGTAACCTACTGGGAGATTCATGTGAAGAGAGGTATGTCATCTACTTCTTTGCTCCCTCCCTGCCTATCAAGAAAGGGTTGTTTCAGTTCTTTCAGGTGCTACATTCAATGCTTTAGCAGTTCAAAAGAAGTAAAGACTTAGTACACTCAGTGTGCCAATTTCTATTTTGTCACCTCTTTCTTCTGTGTTTACAAAATGTAAACTTGATGCACAAGTGATCCCCTTGAGATGTAAATCTTCGTTTATCCAGAGAGGTATCCCACATGCTTTGAGTGTCAACTATAGGCCCTGTGCACACTTTGACACAAATTTATACACAAATTTTTGATCTCCTTCAATGAACAAAAGGCCTTCTGCTCATGGGGTCAGAGTTATCAGGCACGCAGCACTGATTTTGTTACTATGGGACAGATGTGTGATAAAACAGGTCTTATGATCTCTATTTTCCCTAAAATTTGTAGAATAGTGTTTTTCAAACTTGGGCCGTAACCCCTAGTACCAAATACATTTATCACACCCATTCAGAAGACATTCCACATGCTGTGCATTCCTAGCAGGGTGTGTGTCTGTGTTGCTGTCTAAAACCTCACCTTCCTACACAGCCTTCTCCACCTACAGAATCAGGTCAAGTCTCTGTTATACTCTCTCAGCACTCTGTTCTTCTCTTTCCTAGTACTAATTATAGTTCAAATAAAATAACCATCACACAGTTGTTTAATCCATTGCCAGAACCTGGACTCCAAGGCTTCTCATGGGAGGTCTCTTTGTCCAGGCTTATGGATAGCAGTCTGGGGAAAGCTAACCTGGAGCCAAATTCTGTGCACAAGAGCTGCTTTGTAAGAGCTTATATGTGGTTAAATGGCTAAAGGACCCAGAGAGGAGCAGGTCTATGGCCCACCTCATGTGAAAATCTCAAAATGGTGCCTGATTAGGTGGCCCAATCTGCTCAGCGGCAAACGACAGAGAACACAGCACCTGTGTGGTGCCAGGACAGAGAGGATGCCCTTAGGAAGCAGGGCTCCCTATGACATCAGACATGTTATTAACAAGTTCATCCTTTCTTTTTATCTTCTTAGGACTTTACAGTCTTTCCAGTTGGTATTCACTCATATTTACTGGCTCTCCCTTTCCTCTCATATATCTTTCTTTATGCTGTCATTATTAACATAAGTCCACCAGATTTATCTCCTTTTAAACCACCTTACTGCACACAAAATATCAAATTGTAACAAAACAGTTTTTTTTCTGGAAATATACTGTCGTTTGGCTACTTAATATTCTTAGGCTGTATTGCTCTGCAAAACAATCAGAAAATAATATATTTGTTTTAGAAAATAAGCTCAATGAAGACAAGACTTAGGAACTTTTCTCCAATTAACCAGAGTGGGGTAAGTCTCTGCACAGAATCATATTCACATGCTAGGAGTTCTTTAATAAAGATCCTGTTTTTTAGTAAAATGAATTAAACTGTCTATGTTTGAGTCAATTAACTAGAAACTTAGAATCAGAATCCGAGTCACTTTGGTCTATTGCCTCTCTGTCCACAGTAAACACCTTTGTCTGAACAACATATAATAAATTTCAGGCAAAGTTTATGTCATGATCTCCATAAGCAAAATGTTGACCCTAAGCTCAACTCGCATCTGATATCAAGGAGAAGGCAGCATCTGGGTCACCTGCACAGGAGCGGAGCTACAGAGAGAAGCTGGCAAAGAATGTCACGAAGCAGGCTGTTCACTTTCCCTTCAAACTTCTTCTAACCACAGCCGGTACCTTGTTCCAGAAAAGAAAGATATACCCCAGACTGCAGGGGAACAAAGGCCTGGACCACTGCAATGCCTGTGATCCTCATTTCTATGACTGCGTAGAGTAATGTGCTCACAATATGTAAAAATGTCAAGCTGTGAATTGCTGATACACCTCTCTCTTGGGCCATGCAGCTGTTGCCATTCGGGATTTACGGTGGTGGCCTTGTTCTGCAGACATGCCTATCCATTGACGGCCTGTGCCCCAGCTGTAACAAGGGCCCTGTCTGGCTGCAGGTGCTGTCTGACTTCTCTTTGTTATTTCAACTTGAAATCAGTGGCCTCATCTCATCCAGTGCCACCCGAGAGCCAAGGAATCAAAGTGTGATGTCCCTGGCATTCCTCATGTTTGAAACATAGGCCATCATGAAATATTAAAGCATGAATCTTGGAACTACAGGACGCTGTGAAACAGGTGAGCAGGTGGCCAGGATTGCTATTCTGACTGCGTAGTGGAGAGACTTACTCCACTGTATGCAGTCCAGAGCCGGGTTCCTGTTTGGGGCTGCCTTTCACTTCTCTTGCCCTTTACAGAGAGAAGGAGAAAAAAAAAATCCCAGGTAGTTTCCAGACGTGATATTTACTTCCCTTTGCTGAGAGAAGATGCACAAAGACTCTAAGACCACGAAATAATAGAAAGGAAAACAAGATTTGGAATGAAAATGGCAAATAACAGATACAAGACTGAATGTCATATTTGTAGTCCATGATTTCTGCAAAACTAAGAGAACCACATTTAAACTTGGTTTTCTTTTCTGGGTAAGTTTTGTCAATTTAAAGATTCAAACAGTAATAAAATGATCACTTACTTGTACTTTTAAGATCATTATTTCTACCATCCCTAAGATGAATAACTATTGCAGAATAGCCAAATATGATGTAGATAGATATTTAAAGCTTTCAGATATACAGCACACATTTTTGAACTATATTCATCTTTCATTTTCATAGAGAAAAAAACATGGTAGAGTGAAGAGTATTGCATCGGCTCAGAATTCTGAACTTGCTTTACCAAATAAAAACATCTCACCTAAATCATCTAGACTCTACTTCCTAATTTGTAAATTAAGAGATTTGGCCTAGATAATCTCTAGTATTTATAGTTCCAAATATTCCTTATTGTTTAATTTAGATGTAAAGTATCAAAAAAAGTAAACAGATTAAAAGAAAAACCCTACAATAACACATGAGAAAACAAGCGTTGTGGAGATAAAGATGAGATAGGACTCGAAGGTGTTAAAACTCTGACAGGGTCAAATAAATGAATTTGTGGTTGCTGTATGTTTAAAACACTCACTTCTACCTGTTTTTACATTTTACCTTTTGAAGATGCAAGTTGACATTTCGGAAAAAATGAAAAACCTCAGAATTAAAAGGGAAGGGATAAGACAGACATGTGAACTACCACACTTTTCTTTTTTACCAGCTGTTTTGAAAAAATATCCACTAAATCAAGAATATTAATCTGTTTCAACACTCAGGCCTTTTATCTTATGGCAAAATTATCAATTGAAACTTTGTGACAAGTTAAAATAATGTAAAAGCAAACAGAAACCTGTACCCAATACCTAAATCTTCACCAACTGAGAATCCTCTGTTATCTCATTAGGTGTAATAAAATCATACCTAGTATTGCTAGTCATGCTTATCTTCTTGGCTTCACTGTGCAACACATTGCACATGTGTGTTACATCTGATTTCTCTTTCAGCCTAAAATATCCACAAAGGCGGAATCATGACTGCTTTTGACCACTGGGCCCCAGCACTCGACATAATGCTAAACATTTACATGGGGATTGGTAAAATAGGTAATGGATGATTCATTCATGGAAGAGTAAGTGCATAATCTACAGTTCCTTGAGGATCAAGGGATGGGAAAAAGGGAGGGATGGTGTTTTTATGTAGTACCAGGGAATGAACTCAGGACCTTGTGCTTGCTAGGCAGGTGCAAGGTCACTGAGCTACATCCCTGGCCCCATGGGATGGTGGGTTTTTAAATTCTATTTTTCATGCAAGGTAAAAGATGGCTCATTATTTCCATGGTGTAGAATCTGCAAACTCCTAGACAGTTATGAGACTCTCTTTAACCTCAGAGATAGGTCAAGGCTATCGTTGGTCGTTCCTGCATACAAGACAAAGTGAGAAACTCTTCCATTTTTTCGTTATTGCTGCTTTTAATGACACACAGATATATATTAATGCAGGCAAAATCCTTGCTATAAGGGTATATGTATTTTTCTAGAAAAGGTCAAACTAAAATGAATTAACTGCCTAGTATCATGTTATCTGCTTTCTATTTTCCATGAGGGTGTATTCTACTTGCTTAGGCTTTGGCAATTTAAAAACTCCTGGTCTTAATGTCCGTTGAAATGTACAGATTTTATAGCTTCGATTTTAAGAGACATCATTACCTGACAGTAATGACAGTTTTATCTGCACTGGTGACTGGCTTTGCTGTGATACTTAAATAATAATCCAAATCAAATGATAATTTTTGAAAGGATGTCAGGAAAGGAGAAAGAAAGGGACAGAATGCACAGCATTTAACATGGTTTTAAAACACAACATACTGCAGCTTCCCATAGATTCTTATTTTACTGGGAAAAAAAGCCCTTAGCAATCCATCTTCCTTCGGGCACATGAATGACATTTTCCTGTGATGTGATTATAAGAAACAAAATCCCTCAGAGATGCTGCCTTAAAATATTTCTCTTTATAATGTTCAGAGCTCGATAAACCTTGGTAGAAAACAGAATACTCTTAATTATGAATAAATTAACTAAATTAGTAACATGAGATGGATATGCAATTAAGGGATTGTTAATTGAAACTGGAAACACAGCTGTATACAGCTTAGAGATGAATCATACCAGTAATGACGCAGATGTTTATAAAATGTGATTATCTTTAGTGGAGACAGCACTGCATCTCCCAAGCCCATTCTTATATTGTGTCACTGAAATGGTTTTTAAACCCATGAACACCAGGAATCAGTATCTCAGGGACGGCAAATTAGGCTCCCTGGATATGGGAATTAGTGTTGTCTCAATGTCAGCAATTCGATTCTCTAGCTTTCAAAGAATGTAGATAGGGAGCCAACAACAAACATCTGTTAGTCGCATGGTCCTCTGAAACAAAAACAACACAAAGTTGCTGGCAAACCAATGCCTGCTTCAATCAGGGAAAGTATCTGTAAACAATCACACCAGTGGTGACTGTGAGAAATGTACAGAAAACCGCAGGTCCTGGGCACAGTGTGTGAGGCACCTTTCAGCCAGCACAGGCTCTAGAACATGTCGGCTACCCATTCAGAAGAAAAAAAAACCCAGATCTTTACAAGTGAAGGGAGCAGAGGAAAATGCTCTCATTAAATGCACTCTACATTTACATGTACTAAAATGAGCAGCAACTTCCTGCACTTTGGAAACTCCTACTGTCTGCTTATCACACACAATTTTGGCCTATGTGCACTTCCTATTTGTTCCCGGCAAAGGAAATGTCTCTCTGGATCTGGATTTTAATGGATTTATATGACCTTTGCACAATGCTCAATTGGATAAAGCCGGGGCATGGGGTGGACACTGGGTCCTCGCTGTAGATTAATGGTTATGGAATAAAAGGCTCGGCTAAAATAGACTACAATCTCAGAAAGCTGGGTTCCAGATCTCTGGATTCAAGTTTGTGGTATTACTCTACATCAACAATTCTGTCAGGCTGTTTGGTACTTAGAAATGTGGTAGACATTTGCCTCTAGTTAGTGCAAAGGAACTGCACTAAAGTCTAGTTCAAAAAGGAAATAATATACAATTTAAGATACTGCCCAACAGAAAATGCAGTGGTCACCTTAGCTTAGCCCTTCTTTCAAAGTTAACAGTTTCCTTAACAAAAGCTAGTTCTGGGAAGAAAACAAATTAAAACTGGAAATAGTCACTACCTCCTCCTGTCAAAAGAATCCAGAAAATTTAGAATATTTTCCTTTTAAAATAGGGGAGAATTTTTTCTGAAACCTTTAATGATGTATTTGAATGACTTGAGGTTCAAATGAATAACTCAATTTTCCACTTTACATTGGCCGCCAGAAAAAGAGACAAGCCTGAATTGTGTGTGTGTTGAAAAAATGCATTTTCAAGGGCGAGTGAGGAGAAAAATGCAAACATAAAAAGTCATACCATGATTTTTTTTAATGTTGGATATCTATATGTGTGGAATTAGTTAAATTTTGATCACGAAGTCTCTCCATTCTATGTGTTAGTCTCTGCAAGTACAGGCTTTGCTTATAATTTCAGTATTGATTTGCTGTTATACAGGTTTCAACTTGTCTAAATTTCATTACTTGAAGGGACAGCTTGCAATTCCACATACAAGTATAATAAAAGCAATATGACTGCATGTATACTATGAGGTTTGAAAGGGCACCTTTTCCCCGATATGCTGGGACAAATTCTTCATGAGTGTGTTATTCTGTTGCAAGTGATGAGGAAGCCAGAATCATATATTATTTACTAGCATTTGTGTTAAGATTTTCAACTCTGAACCTGACCATAATGACACCAGTGGCACAATACATTTCTGATATACCCAGATAGCCATTTGCCTGTCTAATAGCTATTCACTTTTTATTCCTTGGTAAAGATGTTCAATTATGTTCAGACAGTGAGCATCTCAAGACAGAGCTTGAGGAGAAGAATGGAAATCCAGACTGAACCAATCATGGTAAGTTCGTTCTCAGAGCCAGTGATGGTTTAAACAGGTTCACTGACACTCAGTTCAAGTTTACAAATCAGGGCTCAGTCTGCTCAGGGGCTTCTGGGAAATGTGTTCATTTTAAAACACAGACATGCCCAAATATACAAGCAAATGTGTGCACATGTGCACACACACACACATACACACAAATACACAGATGCTGTTATCTTTGCACCTTTCCTCTTCCGCCTTGCCTTTGCTACTATTGTTTGAGGACATATTACCTGGAGCAAAATGAAGCTGTTTGGGGACCAAGAGGAAAAGGCGAGAAACTTCTAGGAAGGTAACCTTGGATCTTCATACAGTTTAGCTGTTGAATTAACCAGTGGGTCTGATGGTCTTTGAACTTCTGGTTATGCTAGACTTGTGATTCTTACAGTGTGGCTGCTAATCACAGTGGCATTAGTATCACCATCACCAGGGAACTTTCTTCACATGCAGAAAATCAGATTCTACCTTAGGCCGACTTAATCAGAAACTCTAAGTGGAGCCCACTACCCTGTAGTTTAACAGGAATTATGCTGCATACTAAAGTTTGGGAATTCTTGCACTAGATCATGATTTGCAATAGCGTTTTAAAAATTCACCTGATTCCAGTAGCAATCGTAGTCCTCACATAAAAAGTCATAGATTCCCTATTACAAAATCAACCAACAATAAATGCTGGCAAGGCTGAGGAGAAACGAACCCTTCTCCACTGTTGGTGGGATTGTAGACTTGTGCAACCATTGTGGAGATCTGTGTGGAGATTTCTCAGAAAACTAGGACTAGGGGTCCCATTTGACCCTGCTATCCCCCTGCTAGGAATATACCCAAAAGACTTTTAAAAATCATATTGGAAAGACAGATGTACACCCTTGTTCATAGCAGCTCAGTTTGTGATAGCTCCATCTTGGAAACAACCCAAATGCCCATCAATTGGAGATTGGATGAAGAAGATGTGTGTTTTTTTAAAAAATAAAATGGAGTATTATTCTGCCATAAAGAATGACAAGATTGAGTCATTTATGTGCAAATGGATACACCTGGAGGACATGATAATGGATGAAATCAGTAGATCACAGATAGGAAAATACTGGATCTTCTCATTGATATGAGCACCTGTAGATGCAAATGATCTCTAGAAAGTATGACAGTCTTTGTAGAATGGGAAATTTCTAAAGGAAATTTGGTGTGGGGATATAATGAGGGTAAGGAATAAATATGATTCTGAAAGAAAAAAGAGCATGTATATAGGGGGTGGGGAGGTGTGGGCGGGTGGGGATATGGATAAAAATGAGAATTGACTTGTGTCATATATTGGTACAAATTCCCCAATGTTA
>PVIC010000862.1:0-27062 GCA_004025085.1 Thryonomys swinderianus | reverse complement strand
GAGCTCAGGGCCAGCCTGAACTGCAAGGCGAGATGCTGTCTCTAACAACAACAACAAAAAAAGTCATAGATTTCCAAGCCTCCAGCATCAGACTCACCAGCAAAGGAGCTTGGGAACTAATAATTTAATCATGTGGCCTTGGTGATTTGCTTTACAAAGTAAGTTTGAGAAAAGCAAAGGCAGGGGCATCAAAGCCAAGCTTTCTGCTACTGTCTGTGAAAAGTACTGTAATCGACATACCACCTGCAATTCCTGTTTCAATAGGCTGCAGCTCCAGGACCATTCAAGTGAGTAGATCCCAGCTCTGGCCTTGCCAAGTATATTATGAAATCTTAGAGAGTCTTGGACTGAGAGTGAAGTTTCAGTTTCTAAGAAGGTGGTTTCTTGACTTAACTGTCCATTTGAATTCCTGCTCCTTTCTATTCAGAACTGGTTTACCCTAACTCCCCACGTCAGCTCCAGTCTGAATTCCTCACCTCTTGTACATGCTTGACCCATGCTATCTGGTGGCTCCATCAGTCTGCCAGGATTTCAGAAACCTCTCAAGTAATTACAAGAGTAATCATGCATTCTTCGACTCTTCCGGCTGCGTTCTCAAAGGCCAGATTCCTACCTGCTGAACTTGAACATGCTGATGCCCATGAGGCAGGCAGGAAAGCAAGAGTAATTAGTCTGTTAGGAACTAAACATATAGTTTCAAAGGTGGAGAAAAATTCTGCTCATCCAAATAGAAACAGTGAGAAGTTTAAAATATTTCACTTTAAGTCGTCTGAAATCAATGTACTTTCCAGTTGAGTGAATATTTTACATTAAAAACTTTGTGTTCTTCCTTACTTATCTTTATTCCTTTTATGTCTTGGTCCTGCCTGATTGCTATGGCTAAGAAACATATGAAGAAATGTTCAACATCAGTGGTCATTTGAGAGATGCAAATGAAAACAACACTGAGATTTCATCTCACTCCACAAAGAATGGCCGCCATTACAAAATCAACCAACAATAAGTGCTGGCGAGGCTGTGGGGAGAAAGGAACCCTTCTCCACTGTTGGTGGGATTGCAGATTTGTGCAACCTTTGTGGAGATATGTGTGGAGACTTCTCAGAAAACTAGGACTAGGGGTCCCATTTGACCCTGCCATCCCCCTGCTAGGAATATACCCAAAAGAATTTAGAAAATCACAGTGGAAAGATAGATGTACACCCTTGTTCATAGCAGCTCAGTTCGTGACAGCTCAATCTTGGAAACAACCCAAATGCCCATCAACTGGAGAGTGGATAAAAAAGATGTGTTTTTTTTTTTTATAAAATGGAGTAGTATTCTGCCATAAAGAATGACAAGATTGATTCATTTAGGTGCAAATGGATGCACCTGGAGGACACGCTAAGGAGTGAAATCAATAGAGCACAGATAGGTAAATACTGGATCTTCTCGTTGATATAAGCACCTATAGATGCAAATAAGCTCTAGTAGTATGACAATCTTTTCAGGATGGTGGGGATTGTAATGAGGGGAAGGAATAAATATGATTCTGAAAGAAAATAAAAGAGCATGTGTATAGGGGGTGGGGAGGTGTGGGTGGGGATATGGGTAAAGATGAGAATTGACTGTGTCATATATTGGTACAAATTCCCCAATGTTATCTGTGAGTGTGAGATGTATGCAAAGTGTACCAATAAAGAATACAATTTAAAAAAAAAACTTTGTGTTCCTCGTTTACTTGGCCAAATATGCTAAACAGGTGGGGAAAATGTAGTAAAACACTTTCCTTATGAAGGATAAACACAGAGTTAAAAGGAGAATTGAGGCAAATATTTAATTATGTGTCTTCTAGTTATATGTACTTCTTTTGCTTAAATATTATTTTACATTTGTTCCTCTCCCTACTATCCATTTCATACCTCAGTCATTCTAGACTTTCACTACATGAGGTAAAGGTAGAAATCTTTCCAGACAGGGAGGCCTGTGTTTCCGCTAACTCTTTCTTAGAAGAATCCTCCCATCCTTTTTCTCTACGTTTTGGAACTCTACTTACTGTTCAAGTCAGTCTTGCTCAAATGTCATCCTTGGGCAAGACTGTTAACTTCTTTGCATATTAACAATACTTTTTTTTTTTTGTAAGGGACTTGAATGTCTAGTGAAGTTCTTGTACTGTTTGTAGCTCACATGTCAATCATCTATGAAGAGCGCCTAGGTCATGTACATCTTAGTCCCTATAGCCAAGTACAGAGTGTTCAGCATCATATAGGTATTGAAAAAAAATTGCTGAACTGAAGTTAGGGCAAAAATGATTTTCAGGGAAAATAATTAAGCAAATAGTGCTTTAATTTACTAACTTGGTTTTAACTGCAAGCAGGAAGCTAATGGAGAATGCTTGATGTTGTTATGTGGTAGGAGTCTCAGAGTGAGCAGGGGCAGTCCCAACTAAAGATTGAGAAATTGAGGTAAATATGGCCAGTTCGTGGGAAGGACAGTCAGTGCATTTCATGACTGAGAGAAAGCTCAAGGTATGGTCACCTTGAGTCATAATCAGTCATTTGTAAAAGATTTGTGGCTCTCTAGATGTCTATTGTTAGAAGACCAAGTAGGAAAGCCTCAGTAAACAAGGGAAAGAGCGGTTTTAAGATGTCATGGTGCCACCATCAGGTTCCTTTATGTCTGAGTCCTATGGGTATAAATAAGAATAATCTAGGGAACCGGAGTTTTAGTTCAGTGGTTCCAGTGCCTGCCTCGTAAACGCAAGGCCCTGAGTTTGATCCCGGTAACCACATACAATGTTGGGCATCGTGACTCACGCCCACCAGCAATCAATACCACATACCACAGTGCTGGGCGTGGTGGCTCACGCCTATAATCCCAGCATTCAGGAGGTAGAGACAGGAGGACTGCTGAGTTCCAGGTTTGCCTGGGCTACATAGTGAGCTCAGGGCCAGCCTGAACTACAAAGCAAGAGACCCTGTCTCAAAAAAAAAAAAAAAAAAAAAAAAAAAAAAAGATCTAAAAGATCCTGTATTGGGTGAGATACATTCTACTGAAGTTAACGGAAAAGTCAACATAAAATGTCTTGAACAGTCAAGAAAGACACAGGCCTTGCTGCTCTGAAACTGAGTAAATTCCGAAGCATAATGACATTGTTAAGGCTTAGGCCCTCCCATCTCTCCACTCTTCTATTCTTAGGTAAACTTATCACACAAGCACAGAATTGCTACTGAAGTTCTGGTCCATTCAGTCATTCATTCAACAAATATTTATCACTTGAGGACCTATTTTTAGGTAAATTTGTTAGCAGACAAAGCAAACATTGCAGCCTCATGGAGCTCACTTTCTCACAGTGAAAGATGGACATTAAAAATAATGTATTACATATATATTAATTCAGTAGTATGAGCATATTGAATAAAAACAGGTAAAGCAAAGCAAAACAAAACCACAGTAAGTATTCTTTTGCTACCTAACACATGACCCGAAAACTTAACTGCTAAAAAAAGTTTATCATTGTTACACATGGCTCTGTGAGTTGATGGTGATCAGTTGTTTCTTTTTTCTTTTTTTTTTTTTTTTTTTTTTTTGAGACAGAGTCTCGCTTTGTAGTTCAGGCTGGCTCTGAGCCCACTGTGTAGTTCAGGCAAGCCTCGAACTCAGCAATCCTCCTGTCTCTGCCTCCCAAGTGCTGGGATTACAGGTGTGAGCCACCACGCCTGGCACTGTGGTATATGGTGCTGATTGCTGGTGGGTGTGAGTCACCACGCCCAGAATTGTGTGTGGTTACCAAGATCGAACTCAGGACCTTGCTCTTGGGAGGCAGGCGCCAGAACCACTGAGCTAAATCTCCGGCCCAGTTGTGTGTTTCTTGATTAGTGTCTTTGGAATGTTTGCAGGGAATGGTAGCTGAAGTTAGAGTGATGTGAAGGGTTGACTGAAATGGATGTCCAAGATATTTTCCCCCAACTTATACATTGGGTACCTCTCTTGGGACACCTGGAAGAAGCCAGAGAACAACTTGGGAATGGCCAGTTCCTTCTGTCTTCCCATGCAGCTTCTCCACATAATCCATTTAGATTTTCCCATAGCACAGTCATCCTAGAATAGTTCAAATGTCTTACATGCTGGATAACTTACAAATGCTTACAAAATAAGCATTTCAAGAGAGAAAGACAGACACTGAAAGTTTTCTTCTGGTGTAGTCTTACATTGTTTCTATAGGATCATTTTGGCTGCCTTCCACTTATTGTACAGGTCAGTATGGTAATTATCTGAACTTATGATTCAGAGGGGAGCATCTTTCTGAATAACTACAACAAGGTAAGAAGGAAGAAATGGAGATGGCCGGGGGTGGGTGGGACAGTTTGTGTTTAAATAGAGTGAATATATTTTAAGAAGGTGTCATAGTTTTGATCTAGATAGCCCCCAAATCCTCGTGCAGTCACAGGTGGAACTTTTTGAGAGGTGGCTGAATCTACAGTGTGTGATGCTGGGATTAAGTGTATGTGAAACTGACTGGTTTGGCACTGCCCTAATCTCAGTAGCCTGGATACAAAGTAATGAACATAAAAAGGATTGTCTTCTCCCTCGCTTGCTTGTTTTTGCTGTCTTCTGCTTTGTCATGAACTGGTTCTCCTCTGCAATGCTCCTATGCTAAGCCACCATTCCTTGGAGCCAGCTGATTATGGATGGAGACTTCTATAAACTGTGAAATAAATACACCTTTTCCCCTTTAACTTCAGGTGTTGGGTAGCTTGTCTCAGCAATTAGAGCAAAGTAAGACAGAAGGTTCTTTTAAGAAGTTGAAACCTGATCAAGACTTGAAGGCAATGAGAGAGTCATATGAAGATCTGGAAAGAGATCATTCTGGGTAAAGGCAAGAACTTGGTACACAGCTCAGAGAAAAAAGAGGCCTATTTAGTTCCCTAGGTGAGGAAAAGTTTTCTTAGAAGGTCCTGAAGCCAAATGTTCCTTGTATCTTTTTTCCTGAGATTGCATAAAATGTCTATGTTCAACTCCTGACAATGACACCGAGCCCAGTAGGTCACCATGAAATAGCTGAGGACTAACCTGATTCATTCCCTTGGTCTAGGACATCCCTGGATACCCGTGGTCCAGTGGAGATGGGTGGATCCTCCGCAAGTCTGGTTTCGGCCAGTAAGTGCAAAGGGGCTGTGTGTACAGATTGGAGGAAAAGGAAAAAAAAATGTCCCCTACCTTCCACCCCAGGGATTCAGCAATGCTCTTTTGGGTCCTGTCATCCTACATTGCCAGAGACAGATCCTGACTGTCCATGAAGAAGCCCCATAATCTATGTAGAAGCAGAAAAGGACGCAAAGGAAGCCTCACTAACCAAGGTCAGCACCTAACTCACCAGCGGCAAAGGGCCACCAGCCACAATGAAGGAGAGAATTTGACAGAATGTACTTCACACGCAGGAAGCAGGGAACATCTACATAGGAAAAGATATCTTTTAAAGGAGAATTCTATGTATCACAGCAAAACACTGAGATGTGTGATCAATGAAGGACTTCACTCACAGAGGTTATTAAAATTCCCAAGAATAATATAGCCACATACTTGCGGATAACTCCACTGTCCTTAAAGTTTAACTGTTTGATGGGAAAACTATGCTTGAGAATACAGAAACTGACTTATCTGAAATAGTTGGAAATATGTTTACATTTCCTACATGGCACAAAGAGCAACCTACTGCATTTGAGATTTCTGAATTAGCAAAAGGAAATACAATTAGAGGTAGTTCAGTGAATGTTTATTGATGGGAAGAGGTTAATATTTATAATGCTCAAGGCAAATGGAGATAATAAAGAAATGTAACCCATAATTCAGAGGACAGGAATGGTAAAACTATATGTAGACATGCATATGGGGCATCTGAAGTTCAAGACTGTGCTCTTGTATTTCTCTTTTTTCCTGCCAGTACAGACAGCTGTTGATAGAAATTATTACATCAACTGAAAAGTCTGTTCAACTTTAACAAAGGGAGGCAGATATGATATAAAAGTTAAATATAAGACAAATTAACACATTTTCATTGTAAATATAGAACATCAAAGAGGCATTATAAAAACGTTTGAAAGGACCTATTTCTGAAGATCATGAGGCTTTTTTTTTTCTCCATATGTCTAGAAAGAAATCTGGTTCAATTTTATTTGACATGTGTTTAGTGGGAACCCACTAGATGTGTAATATTATAAAATACCAACTGGTTATAGAAAGAAAAGAGAACCTCTTGTCTTATAACCTGGCAGAGCAGAGTGGATTAAATACTTATAAAGAAAGAACAAATGTATTAGAAAAGATGCCATGTATTCAAGTTCAGAAAAGTAAAAAAAGTTTAGAAAGGTTTCACAGAGATGAACTGCAGTTCTAATAATAAACCTTAACATTTAAACAGCACTTAATAGTTTCGGAGGCACGGTCACAGACCTTTACTCATTGTTTTGCATGGACCTTACAAGATATGGAGGATTTAGATAAGTAATTCTATTTAAAATGTCGTAGATTATAGGACATTTAGAATGATGAATGGCCTTTTTAGGATAAAACTAAAAGGCATGTAAAAAGAATAGAGAGTGTGTTTTTAGTCCTGGTTCCACTGTTAATGAGCTGTGTGAACTGTAACATATCATGTAGTACCTTCATAAAGTCAAGACTCGGATATCTGGACCTTAATGCTGAATTTTTTTTTTTTTTTTGAGACAGGGTCTCGCTTTGTAGTTCAGGCTGGCTCTGAGCTCACTATGTAGCCCAGGCAAACCTCGAACTCAGCAATCCTCCTGGCTCTGCCTCCCGAGTGCTGGGATGACAGGCGTGAGCCACCACGCCCAACACTGTGGTATGTGGTATTGATGGCTGGTGGGCATGAGTCTCCACGCCCAGCAATGTATGTGGTTACTGGGGATCGAACTCAGGACCTTGTGCTTGCGAGGCAGGAGCCGGAACCACTGAGCTAACCCTCCACCCAATGCTGAAATTTTCTGAATCAGTGTGCGGTAACAGGCCCTCTTTCCTAAAATGAAACTTAGGTATGGTAAATCGCTGATCATTAAATGACATGGTACTACAATGAAATAAACAGAACCTTTTAACAAATTATTGCTGAAGTGCAAAGTTATGAATAACAAAATATACAGTAATTCAAATTGGATATTTTTTATTTTTATTGGCATATGTTTAAGGTAATAATAAATATATTCATTGTAGGGAACTGATACATATACATATCATAACTTCTTTTAAGAGTAGGAAGAATTTACTGAGAGAAAGCTTCTGTCTCAGGGAGACAGGAGTCTGGGAACTGGGTTGCCCCCACATCACATCTTGATCTTTTTTACCTCCCCTTCCCTTCTCCTTCCTGCTCTCACTCCCATTCCCAGATTTCTTTCCCATCTCTCTGTAGTCTACTTTTACAGTAATGAAGTACACTGATGGATTTTGTTGTTTTAAATGTAGATTTAGCAACTGAACTATTGCCTAATTTACACTTGAAGTAAGTTATTTCATACCCTTGGCTTTAGGCCCCGGCCATATTTTTTAGATACACATTAAAGCCTGAGTTCTATCCAACTTAACTGCAAAGCCAAGATCCTAAAGGTAACTAGGCAAAATGTAGGATGGTATCAGGTAATCACCAGTATTATGAAAGAAAAACAAAGTATGTGGTACGCTGGTAAGTGACTAATAGATTGTCCATGTCTAGGGCATGAGACATTATCAGCTAATTATTTGCTTTCCTACAAATTCATCATCCCTAGATGATGAAAAAAATACTACTTTAGATACTATTGTAGGACCTTTGTCACCAGGCAAGATGCAGTAATAAGAGCCATTTTACCCACTATCCTGAAACAATCACACCTCGGGCAAATCTATGTAGCGATGGACTGGAAAGCATGTACACGTATCGCACAAGGAAAATACATCCCAAGAAACAAGAGATATAAGAGGTGAGCCTAGAGCTGTTCTAGCTTACTACTGTGTGAGAATTTCCAGGCTGGCACACAGGGAAGCACACCCTGGAGGATCCTGGCATGCTGTATGAGTGGGACAGCTGAAACTGAGAATCTGGAAAGACCAAGGCCACTAGAATTCACAGGATGGAAGACCAAAAAGCTGCAGAGAGAGTTCATAGAGCTCTGTTAAGGCTCCCCCTCCAGTACTCAGCTGAATACTGATTAGCACAGAGGTGAGAGAACTAGGAAAGAAACACCAGAAAAGGTCAGAATAAAGGTGCTCAGCACCTGTCTGGGGCGGGAAGGAGTATCTCTTTCTCACCAGTCACAATGGAAACCTCATTTGTAGGGCCCTGGGTAAGGTACACAGAGGGATTTTGCCTCAGTTGTGGGGAATGACGTAGCAAACATGAGAGGTGGTCTAATCCCATCTCGTCTTGAAAGCGAAGAAAGACCTTAGAGGTCCAAGGAACAGCATGCAGTTTAAAAAGGGGAAAACGTGCCGGGCGTGGTGGCTCACGCCTGTAATCCCAGCACTTGGGAGGCAGAGGCAGGAGGATTGCTGAGTTCGAGGCTTGCCTGGGCTACCTAGTGAGCTCAGAGCCAGCCTGGACTACAAAGCGAGACCCTGTCTCAAAAAAAAAAAAAGGAGAAACGAAAATATATCACTGTAGGGTTCTTGTACCATATGTAAAGAGATTTAACATCATTTGAAGATATAAGGTAACAAGTTAAAGATGTAAACCAGAAACCTTAAGGAAACAACTAAAATAACAGATATATAGTTATAATGCATCAACAAAAGCGGTAAAATGTTTTCATAGAAAAGTAGACTAATTTAAAAGATGGCAAAAAAAAGGCTGAAGGAAACAAAAACGTGGGATAAAGAAAAAAATATTTCTTGATGACAGGTTTACATCAAACCATACCAATAAACACAATAAATACAAATGATTTAAATATTTCTAATTAAAATAGATCATCAGATTAGATTTTTTTATTATGTGCTCCTTCAAGAAATGCACGTTAGGGCCAGAGATTTAGCTCAGTGGTTTTGGCGCCTGCTTCGGAAGCCCAAGGTCCTGAGTTCGATTCCCAGTAATAACCACATACAATGCTGGGTGTGGTGACTCACGCCCACCAGCAATCAATACCACATACCACAGTGCGGAGTGTGGTGGCTCACGCCTGTAATGTCAGCACTCGGGAGGCAGAGACAGGATTGCTGAGTTTGAGGCTTGCCTGGGTTACATAGTGAGCTCAGGGCCAGTCTGAACTACAAAGTGAAACCCTGTCTCAAAAAAAAAAAATTATAGTCTTGGTCCTTAATTTTCCCTCTATGCTATAGCTTTTTGCTCATTTCTTTGTGTTACATTTTTACTTAGTTTTATACCTTCACTCATCCATGAAATATCTGTTGAGTGCTTATTATGCAAAAGATGCTGCCACAGTTTATTCCTGTGCATATGTTCAAAGGACGGTACACTAGAAAGAAATTCAGTATCTGACATTGTTGGTTTTCTTGGTTTTTGTGCTTTATCAAACCTGGTGTTTCTCTACTTGATCTTGGCAAAAGGCTGAGAAGCAATAAACCTGGTGTTTCTAATGACATGGTCTTTTGTGATTTTTTTTTATAATGGTTCATTTTGGTGTCGCCTTCAATAATCAATAATGTGTTTCTTTTTTCAGAAAAAAAGGTACTGTTAAGTGTCTGTAGATGTGGTATCAAGGCCCATTGTTCTCATGGAGCAAATCAACAAACATGAAAGTACAGCTTTTCCCATGTGCCATTAAGAAAACACACAGGACGCCGTCTGAAAATGAAAGGAAGTCTTCCTTGGACGTGACTTAATTACATATTAACTCTGCAGTCCATTACTTCAAAAAAATCCCTAGTTATTAAATTTACACACTGGAATGATTAGTACATTGTTCTTTCAATTGCTGAGACAAAAATACTTGCCATACAAAATTTAAATTAAGAAAGGTTTATTTTGGCTCATGGGTTCATGGGTTTCGGCCCACGGCTGGCTGGCTCCAAGGCAGAAGCATCAAGGCAAGAGGATGAGGTGGAGCAAAGCTGCTTAGTTCACAGCAACCGGGAAGTGGAACACAGGGGAAGAACCAGAGAAACAGGAAGGGACCAGGGACGAGAATATGTCCTTCCAACTTAAGGCCCCTGTTATCTGTTTTTTTCAAACCAGGTCCTACCTCTTAGCAGCAGCTTATCCTACATTATCAATGGACTAATCCACTGATCAAGTTAGCGTCCCATGATCCAATCACCCCCCAAAAGCCCCACCTCTGAACAAGTGAGAATTTTAGAGGGCATTTTTTGATAAACTGTAATAGTTGTTTAGTTTGTTAGTCCCCAGCTTCAGGTCATTTTAGGTAAAAGTGACAGATGCATAGATAAGTCACTTAGTTAACTGGTCTTCATTTTAAAATTGTGGTTCTAATGATACCGGAAATAATACTGGAGATGAAATACGAAATATTATATCTCCCAACCTTTTAGCAGTATAACACCCAAAGCTCTTGTTCTATAAAAACTGAATAATGAATTTTAGGAACAAGAGACATCAACCGCAGGAAAGTATCTGTCAAAGCTTCTGAGGAGTAGGAGGGGTTTCAAATGATTATCTGGGGACCCCACTCCATAGGACAGTTTTATAGGATGAAATCCATGTGGGTACAATGTGGGCCACAGCCATGGGTTATCTGATAAGATTACAAGTAGAAAAAAAAACACAACAAGCATAGATGGAAAGAACAAGGAAGTGGCGGGTCCAGAGGTCTCTGGTCACCCATCAGGGTGGCTGATGTCTAGACTTCATTAGGCCCGGTGTTTGTTCTTTAAGTATGTAGGTCTGGTCATCCTGTCTTTCTCCTGAGGCCTGGTCTCCAGCCGACATGGTTACAGCCATCGTGTGTTCCACCATTGTTCTGACCCTCTCCAGGACCTAGCGCTATCTGACTGCTGGTAGTATCTGTATCTAACTCATCTGTCTACAGTGTTAAGGCTACCTTCTGGGAACACTTCCTGAGCTCTCTCTGCTGACTTCCGTCTCTTCCCTTCCCATCTTAGATCTGACTGTGTGCTTCAGTAGTGTCCTACATTTTCTTTCACGGTGCTTACTAAAATTTGGAACTATTATGTAAGGGATTTAAAAAAAAATAATGTTTGTCTTCCTAAGAGACTACACTTTCCATGAAGGCAGAGAGGCTCTTTTCAGCACTTCTCCTGATGTGTACACTTTGGCAGACACCAGGGAAAATACTTATTGTAGGATGATTGACTAAAGGAGCATTTCTGCTCACTCTGGAAAGTGTTTGAGGATTAAACCCTCCTCGTCCTGCAGGAAGAAGTTCTGGTTTTTAATCTGTGAATGATTCAGGCTCTGGGTTAAGTAGGCTATGCCTGAGATCCTACTTTAAATATTCATTTTTTCAACTTTTCATGCATGTGATTCCTGACATCCATAAATTCGAGGGCATGAGCTATTCTTTCAATGAAAAGGCTAGGTTGTAAATTAAGAGGAAATGTCATGTCAATCCAGCTTTATATCAGAGGAGTGATATTATATGGTTAGAAGTTCTAACAGATTCCGCAGCCTGAGGACTGCCTGAGGTCAAATCCTGACTTTCTCACTTACCAGCTGTACAATCCCAGACAAGACACTCAACCCTTTAGTTCCTTATTTTTCTCATCTGCCAAATGAGGATAAAAATAATATCATTCTCATAGGGCTAGTGGAAGGATTAAAAAGCATTAGAAGTAAAGATGCTCAGACTAGTGAATGGTATGCAGTAAGTGCTAAATAAGTACTCACAGTTAATCTCAATAATGCATAATGCTTTGTAAGATAAATTCTTCTCAAACTGATATTGTGCAAATGCATTGGCCAGTTAAAGGATGAGTGTGTACAAGGGCTGCACTTCTAACATAACAAGGACTTTCTGATTAATTATATTTTATTCACACATCTTCTCTATTAAAATAATATATTAAGCAATGTGAAAGTTTCGATCATACTAATTATTTTAAGGAAACTTTGGACATATAAAAATAAAGGAGCATTAGGACAAACTACAAGCGATGTGAAATTCACTTGGTGGTATTTATCTTTAAAAATAGCATTTCTGGATTTCTTGAACTTCATCCTTCTTCCCAACAGAGCTGGCTTTAACATGCAGATTTCTGATGGCCTGAAAGGGGGTTCTTTCTCCTTGCAGGCAGAATGTGCAGGGAAGGAGGAGAGGGGGCGTCTTGCTGGTGGAAATGTGAGAACAGCAGCTCTTTGAATGCCGGTCATGACGTAAGCTGGGAATTGTGAGCAGCTGCTGGTGGAGTGTTTCACACGCAGCGGGGCAGTGGGAAAAGCAATGAGGGAAACAACCAGGGCAAACAAATGTGGAAGGGAGGGGAGATGGGGTCAAACTGCAGGGCCGAAGGGGTCAGCCTGGATAGAGAAGGCCACTTCAAAGAATAAAGAATAAAGCGGCAAGAACTTGGAGGCAAGGCGAACATCGGTTACAGGAAGGGGGGGGGAGGGCAAGAAAACACAAGCACTCCGGCCATTTGAAATACCCCAAACTATATACACATTTCTAGAAAGGAGTTAGAAATCTCAGGAATGTGAACTAAGTGTATGCATACATAAATTAGCCATTTAAACACATTTAGGAGGGACACATTCCACTTTCAAAAACAATAATAAAATATTTATATGGCTTACCATAATAACTACCTTCATAATTAGCAAAACAATTCCCGATTAAAGCAACTTACAAATTAAGTTGTATGTAAAGCTCAAGCAATATAGTAATTTCTTTAATATGTTATAAGCATTTGGGTTCCCTTTATAAAATGTCTGAACAATAATGTGCCTTTTATTCTCTTAAACTCCAAAATATTTTCTGACTCCCAATGGCTTCATTCCCACGCTGTACCTCACATAATTTCTTTTTGTCACATTCCCTACATCATTCATTTTGCTCCCTATAGTCTTGCACATCCTGAGGCTTTTAAGAAAAATAGAGAACGCCCTTGACAATTAGACCATTCTTGCAGGAGGAGGAGGACAGACTGGAACATCTGGGCCATGTTACTTTCAAGGTTACCTGGGCAATCTGAGTATCACTCCTCTTGAAAGAACACAAGTAGCTGTGTACACAGTGCAAACCAAGTGTTCTTACGTCTGACAGTGCTCCATGACCCCGGTGTGGTCCAAGGGCTGTGTCAATGGGGCATTTAGATTTACGCTCTCCTTATTCAATTCTTTAAAGGGGATTGGACACTTCCTTTTCATTTTTTAAAAAATAGAGCTGCGGTTAAGCATAAATGATTGTTCTCTCCTTACTGAAAAGATGTTTTCCAAGAACTTAATTGTCCTTTTTCCACGGGTCATTTTATTCCTAATATCAACAAATCCTTCGGTGACCTGACCTTTCCAAAAACAAATACACTGTTCTTTCCTCTTTGTTCTTTTCATCTCCATCACCGTCAGGTTTTAAAAAACTCCTGCTGGTGGACACATCAGGCTAGATTTTAGAGTTGAAATCTTTTTAATAGAGCAATGTAGAGTTTACGATGTGTTGGAGTTGCTTATTTTCCATGTTACTGCAGGATTTTGGCTTCTAATTTTTGAATCATGTGGATCCCCTGTTGATGGTGCCAGACTCTAGGAACTGCACATGATGAAAGTACTATTTAGTATCTGTTAACTCAGAAAAAAGCAACCAGCTGATAAAAATCTGTACAAGTTTAGTAACATAACTTCTTTATGGGAATGGGAAAAAATGAGATTTAAATCATGTCATATACTGGTACAAATTCCCAATATTAAGTATGATCATGATGTGTATATACAATGTACCAATAAAGATTAAAAACATAGACATACATGGCTAAGGGAATTTTATATTCAATTAAAAATGCTTTCTGTGTACAATTCTATTTTTACAAATTCTCTGTAAGAGTCTGATCCAGATGTGGGAAGGAATTTCTGTATGTAGTCATGAAGTAAGAGCATCTCCTAGGAGCTTGACAGAAATGCAGACTCCTATGGCTTACCCAGCACAAACATCTCTAGGGGTGTTCTATCAATCTCTGCAGAAGATTTTTATCCATGCTAGGTTTTGAGAACTATATTCCAGCCCACTGCTATCCAATGTAAATATGGTGAAAGATACATAAATAACTTATATACTTTAGTAGACACATTTTAAAAAGTAAAAAGAAGCAACCTATTTGTTGCTTTACTTGACGTCAGTGACAGGCTTACTTCTTTTTTTTTTTTTGAGACAGGGTCTCCCTTTGTAGTCCAGGCTGGCCCTGAGCTCACTTATGCAGCTCAGGCAAGCCTTGAACTCAGCAATCCTCCTGGCTCTGCCTCCCGAGTGCTGGGATGACAGGCGTGAGCCACCACGCCTGGCCCCATTTCATTCATTTTTAAGAAAAATACCCAGGTCTGAATACTCACAAAAAGGAAAATGAGGAAAATTCATCTTAATGATATGCTTTACTTACCACTTACATAAATTATCATTTCAACATATAATCAATTTAAACATATTAACTGGATATTTCCCATTTCTTGTACTTTGCAAATTGGTATGTAGATTATTCATCTCTACTTAGACTGGCTACATTCAAAGGCTCAGTATTCACACAGGTAGCACAGCTCTTCTCTGGTCACTGGAAGTCCTGTGGATGTGGTTTGTGTTATTAGGAACTTAATGAAATTTTATCCTCTGAGTTTCCCTTTTACGTTCCTCCTGCCTTGAAGAACTGGCCGGGCATCCATGGCCTCGGAGCAGTACATCACTCCTCCAAAACAAAGCTTTCTGCAGGGCATTAGACTTACTTTCTCCATTTTAGTATTTAAATACACCCCAAAGAGACTGAGAATCATGTCTTTAAAAATTTTTTGAAACAAGGTCTTGATAGAGACTTCAAACTGGCCTTGAACTCACAATGTTCATGATCCTTTTGCCTCAGCCTCTGGAGTTCCTAGGATTTCAGGCAAGTGTCACTATGCCAGCTTTTGTTTTCATAATATTTTAAATGTGACTGCCTGACAGGTCCTTCATATTGGACAGCTGTTCACAAAGTGTGGTCCCTGCACAGACAGCATTGGTGTCTTGTGGAAATTTGCTAGACAGACAGAATATTAGTTGTATCATACATCTGGCAAATCAGATATACTGCAGGTAGGGCCCAGAAATTTGTGTTTTAATAAGTCAGACTCTCTGGGGGTATTTTCACGTGATCATGGTGCTCACTACAATTTGAGAACCAGTGCTGTAAAACAACACATTTCCTTGGACAACTGGCCCAGCCTAAGTTCTCTGGTCTCATCAGAAGCAAATAATATTAGCTCCTGTTAAGGGAAAAAGTCCAAGAAGAATATGCTAGGGAGACAGCAGTAGAACCAGTCCTAAACAAAACCTAAGCAAAAGATCCTGTTTGTCCTCTGCTTACCTTCAGGGAGTAATCAACTCACACTGTTTGTAGGAGCAGATGGAGATGGAGCAACTCACCTAGGCTCCCTGCCTAGAAGGGACTCCTCAATGCAAAGCAATTAGTATAGGATCATTAGAGAGAGAAGGGTGTGAAGAAAACATTGAAAATCTGTCAACATATTTAAAGGATCAGATCCAAAACCCAATGATGATAAAGTCAAGCATACCTATATACAGATGGAAGATTCGCTTAGGAAACCTATCTCACTGAGGAAAAGACTATAACCTTCTTTGTTGGAACTTTTAGTTTTTTTTTTTTTTTCTTTGAGACAGGGTCTCACTTTGTAGTTCAGGCTGGCACTGAGCACACTATGTAGCCCAGGCAAGCCTCGAACTCAGTGATCCTCAGGCCTCTGCCTCCCAAGTGCTGGGGTTACAGGTGTGAGCCACCACACCCGGCACTGTGGTATGTGGTATTGATTGCTGGTGGGTGTGAGTCACCACACCCAGTATTGTTGTATGTGGTTACCAAGGATTGAAACAGGGGTTTTGTGCTTGCTAGGCAGGTGCCAGAACTACTGAGCTAAATCTCCAGCCTAGAACTTTTAGTTTTTAAAATCACATAGTTTTGTTTAGTTTTTTATTTTTTTTAAAGCCACACAAATACTCCCACAGGCCAATGAAGTCTGATCCCTTATCTTCTCACAAATCTTGCTAACAAGACCGTACAGACTAAATCCCAAGTTGGAAATTACTGAAGGAATTGGAAATCAGAGATCTGAAAAGGTAGTGATTTTGTAGTGTCAAAGTTATAGTACATATAATATATTATTAAGAGCTGTGATGCTTTATACCATGGAGGAAGGGTGTGCCATTATGGAAGCAATAAAAAGAAAACCCATGCATAAGACTTTTCTTAAGATGGTACAGACAGTAAATGGAGTATGTTCTTGGACCAGACAGGATGAGTACCACATCTGCTTGGTATACAGTAGATGCTTAATCAGCAGATGAAAAAAGAGAGAAAATATGAGTGCTGAGGCCCGTGTGACCAAAAGTTACCACAGTGCTGTGCAGGCAGGGTCTAATGAAGTCTGCATGATTTCAGAAGACTCTTAGGAAACCTTTAAAATACATACATAATTCATGCTACTGTTCTTTAACATATTTAAAGAATTTCATACCTAGAAATGCCTTTGTATTATTCATTTGTTCAAGGGTTCACATTTTGTAAGTCCCTACAGTCAATAAAGCGAGTTCTTCTTATGCTAAAGTGTATCTGCAGCTTCTGTTGCTATCTGTGGCTTTACTCATGTGTGTAGAGATGGCAGACTGCTGCCTTCCACCCTAGGCTCATCCTTGGTGAATAAGGCTCGTGACCATAGCAGTGCGCTGCCTCAAAATGTAAAACAGTTTTTCATTATAACCATCTTCTTGCTATCTATTTGCTTTTGGTATTCACTTCTACTTGGTGAAATGTTAGCATTTTTCTACTTTAAAAAGCTAATTGATTAAATCACTTTTAGGTGATCTTAATAACATTGCTGAGTTCTAAAGGCAATGAAGAATCGAATGCTTTAAAATTTTATGGATGAAACTACAAGTGTGATTTTTTTTTTTAAGGTACAATGAACTGGGCTCATTAATCCATTGGTTTATTAAAGGAGAACTGAAAGTTAATATCCCTAAGAGTCATTGGAAAAAGAGGGAAAGAAGAGAAAAAAGTGAACTATTTCACATGTTTTGAGCTCCAAACTGCTTTATGGCATGACTTTTTAAAGCCCAAACTTAACAGAGCTTTAAAACATGGAAATAAAAGGGGTTGTTCATAAGATCTATTCAGCTCTTGATCAACACTTCTAGGCTTTGTGACTGTTACTGTGTCATTTACTATCTGTCTCTTATTTGTAAAAGTGAATCATTGTATAATTATAATATGATATGAAGGTTAACTAACAGAATATATAGGGGCTATTTGAAAATTCAAGGAAGGAATAATACACAATAAACACACTGTCAAATGTGTCAGCAACATTCAGACCCATGGATACCCTGAGAGAGAAAATAGGATTTTATTTTCATAAAACATTTCAAATGGGCAAAGCAAAATCTCCTAATACTTGTGTTTGTAGATTCAAAAGGAGTCTGGAACCCTTCATACACTAGTCTATATACAAGTGATTTGTGACTCAGTTTTCCTCTACTATTGATCATATCTGTATTTCTTACCTGTTTCTGCCATTGCCCTGATTTTACAAACAGCTAAAATCCCAGCATGCTTTTCTTTTAAAATCACAATGAATGTTTCATGTGACTAAACAGTGGAGAGCCTGCTACCAAGAAAAACAAAGCTCAAGTACATGTGACTCTGTTCCTTCTGTTTCACTATTTTGTCCCAAATTAAGAGTGCTTAATTTTCTCAGGTTTTTATCTATCTGCCTTCCTACTATTTCAACTTTCTATTGCTTGGTATTTTTTGTTGTGGGAGACATAAATATGAACTCATACATGTTTTTTAACATGACTTAAGTCAATGGATACAGCTTTGCAAATGACTAAATTCTTTTATTTTCATATAAACATGGTACCCTAATGGTGGTGGCCCCAAGGTTCTTGCCCTAGAAGCTGGGTGATGCTCTAGTCTTACATACAATTTTCTAAATGTGAAATCTTCTCCACAGGACTAGGAGTTGCTTTTCCAATAATGGGAATAAAATCATTTGAAACAAATCTTACTGATTTGCTTTCTTCTGTATGTAAGGACTCACATTTAAAATATAGCAGAACAGCCGGGCCTGGTGGCTCACACCTGTAATCCCAGCACTAGGGAGGCAGAGACAGGAGGATTGCTGAGTTTGAGGCTTACCAGGCCTACATAGTGAGCTCAGGACCAGCCTGAACTACAAAGTGAGACCCTGTCTCAAAAAAAAAAAAAAAAAAATATATATATATATATATAGCAGAACAGCGGGAATTATGGTCTAAGAAAAAAATGCAATCGATTTGGTTTTATGTGCAAATCAAAACTTCAGATTTATCAACTTTCTGCTAAAAATACTTTTAATGCATATCTTTTTTATTTTGAGACAAGGTCTCACTATGTAGTTCAGACTAGCCTTGAATTCTATGGAGCTTGGGCTGACCTAGAATTCATAGCAATCCTACTGGCTCAGTCTCCCAAGTACTAGAAATACAGGTGTGTATTACCATGGATGGCCAAAAGCATATAATTAAGGTCATGTTCAAAAACAGAAATGTGAGATTTCCTACAGTAAAAGCACATCTCACTAACCAATGGAATTCTTTAGTTCAAGAAGACTGTGTGTATTGTGGTGTTAGGTAAAAGGGTTTAACATTTAGAGTTGTAAGAGAAACAATTCCAACAAGCCATGTGAATATTATGAGAACATCTTCATTGCCTCTCAACTAAATTTAATCATATGTGAATCTCCAGTAGATATTCAGATACAGAATCATAGAAAGAAGTGAATGGACCTTAAACAAAACACACGATCTGCTTTTAAAAATGAGAACTTCAGTTGAGAGAAGTTAACTGACTGTTGCGAGACAATGTGGTCAAATAATGAGTGGGCTTAAGTTTAAGATTAGGTCTCCAAGGGCTGGAGATTTGGCTCAGTGGTTCCAGCAACTGCCTCGCAAGCACAAGGTCCCCGGTTCAATCCCCAGTAACCACATACAACAATACTGGGCGTGGTGGCCATGCCCACTGGCAATCAGTACCTTATACCACAGATGCTGGGCTTGGTGGCTCAAGCCTGTAATCCCAGCTCTCGGGAGGCAGAGGCAGGAGGATTGCTGAGTTCAAGGCTTGCCTGGGCTACATAGTGCGCTCAGGGCCAGCCTGAATTACAAAGCAAGACCCTGTCTCAAAAAAAAAAATTAGGTCTCCAAATAGTAACACTCATGCTCCTTTTACTATATTACACTATCTCCTTACATGTACACCCCTGTACTTACAGCTAAGGTAGCAAAATCTTGATTCATTTTAGAGAACGGATCAAAATTATGCTACTAACTGTTTTTGTTTTGTTTTCTGAGACAAGGTTTCACTATGTAATAGGCTGGCTTTGAACTCATGGTGATCCTCCTGCCTCATCCTCTCAAGTGCTGAGGTTAGGGACCTGTGTGCCAGCATGTCCAGCCAGGATATTAATATTCTGTTCTTCTTACATCTAAATAAGTAGCAAAACTCGAATGGATCATTTTACCATTGATGTTTAAAAAAAACCTTCTATTAGTTTTTTTTCAGTACTAGGGACTCAATCCAGGGCTTTTGTACTGAGCTACATTCTCAGCACCTATTTTTTTGAGACAGGGTCTCACTAAGTCACAACATTTCTAAAGGGGAACTCAAACTTGTCATCTTCCTGTCTCAGCTCCCATAGTTCTAGTATTATAGGTGTGTACACCACCATGCCTGCCACAGCTATTTTTTGGCCTCATTTGTAAATTTACATGCAGTTAGCACAAATTTTATACAACATTCTAAAAGCAAATATAGCACTCAGGCACCTGAAAGAAAATTTAAAACATAGTTCAAGAGTGCTTGAATCGAACAAAAGGACCAATTGGTTTTCTCTGGGCACTTACCACTTTTCATATTTACGTACAAAATGAAAAATATCCTAAGAATGAAGCTGGTAAGATTTTGTGTGTGTGTGTGTGTGTGTGTGTGTGATACTGGGGATGGAACTCAGGTCCTTGCGCTTCCAAAGTAGGTGCGGTATCCCTTGAGCTAAATCCCTAGCCCTAAGATTTTAATAGTACTCAACCATAATGATCACTGAACTGTATTGCTTTAACTGGTGTCACTTACAGTAACCTACCATACAAATATTTCAACACTATCTATCACCAATAAATTAAGGTGTATGAGATCTCAAGAGGTCTTGAAATTGGAGTTTATTTTTATTAAAGATCTAGCAATTTTTTAACAGGACTTTCAATCACACCCCTAAATGGGCTGTTGATAGGCAAGTAAACTGGCTTATCAATTTTTTCTTATTAAAACTTTGACAGCAAATATTTTTAAATCCAATTTTCTTTTTCCTCAGGAGCATACTATCTATGTCCTATGAAATTAGAAAAGGAGAGAAAATGATTCTCTAATTCTACGGTTAAACCACTTTTACAGTATGTGAGTTTAACAATGCCTCTCACACAGGGAATATACATATGCATCCCCCCTCCCCCCGCTATAACCATTTTCTGAGTTCTTACCATAAGCCAACTACTACACCAAGAACTTTACATGAATAAGTTCATTCAACAGCCTGACAACTAAATAAATTAAATGGTCTCAAGGTTATTCAGCTAAGAAGTCAGATTCCAAAACCTGTCTAGTCACCTTAATTGTAGTAACAACAGGAGCTAGAACTTAGCATTTGCTATGAAGCAAGATCCGTATCCAGCAGTTTACATTAACTGACTAGCCATCTTAATAATAAACTGATATTGCAGAGAATTTGATTATTCTGATTGTTTTCTCTATGGTCTCCCAGCCAGTAAGTGACCTTGAACACTTACATTTCCTGAATTTATTACACAAACCTAAGAAAAAACTTCCCAGGTAGATTTGCAATAGGATGCCCTTTAAAAAAATGATTTGAGAACACATTTCTATTCTCTTGTTTAAATTAAGATCCTAAAGGGAAACATGTTTTAATAATCCAAGCAATAATAGTATAAAGGAATCGCCTGCTAGCAATTCAGTTCTTCCATCATGACTCAGCATTATCATCCGTATCTCCTGCAAAATACTAAAGACTAACTTTAGCCATTTCCAAAACTGTTATTAGTGGTTTGGAAAGATTTACAATACTATATTATTTTATATTACCAAATAATGTAAGATTCCTCATCATCACAAAAGATTACTACCAACAGTGAATGAAGAAGTTGCTTTTATTGTCCCTTCCAAACAAGCATTCTATGTACGTGCCTGTCTTGTAACAAGAGTTATGCTGCTCAGAGTAGGCCTACCTGTAGAAGCTTCCACCTGGTGTTCAGGTCTTCCAGCGTGCTGATGTTATATGGCGATAGCTGAATGCCCAACGTGGTCAGCTGGCGAGCAAGGTCATTGACGTGGCTCACATTCTCTTTAAGAGGTGTGATTTCTCCACGAAGTGCCTATGTGAAAGTTAAGAGCAATTGGAGGATGCGACTTTTTAACAAAGCAAAGAAACAGAGACACCTGGAAACTATGTGACATTCTATTTGGGGTACAGTGTCACTGATATATGTTCTATGCTATGGTCTGACTGTATGGGTTTGCCACAAACTTATATGTTGAAATCCGAAACTATAATAATAAAAAAGAAACACTAACCTCTAAGAGAGTGGTTTTAAGAGTGGGGTTTGGGTATGTCATCTTTGGGACTGGTACCCTTGTAAGAGAGATCTGAGGAAGGTAGTTAGCCCTTCCAACCACACGGGCAAGCAGTAAGGCAGCAATGCCTACAAGGAATGAACCTTCACTATACACAGAATCAGACAGAGTCTTAACCTCTACAAAGGTAGGCAATGAATTTATTTTGTTAATAAGGTGCTCAGTTTATGGTATTTTTGTTATAGCAGCTCCATGGTCTAGGGCACTCCACAGTACTGGTATTATAACAATGAACATTTAATAGATGAATAATGAACTCTAATATCCATTGAGCACTTCCTAGAAGCTTCAGGATGTAGTAAGCTCTATCCACACATACATTTGATTTTATTCCTACAAAACAGTTCTATGAAGCTGGTAAATAGAGGTTTTTTTTTTTTTTTTTTTTTTTTTTTTTTTTTTTTTTTTTTTTTTTTTTTTTTTTTTTTTTGCGGGACTGGGGATCAAACTCAGGCCCTTGTGTGTCCAAGGTTGGTGCAGTACCACCTGAGCTAAATCCCCAGCCCCTGGCGAGGTCTTATTTCACACACAAGAAAATAAACTTGTAGGTGTTCAATACCACCAGGGTTACCATGGGTGAAAATAGAGCAACCTAGGATACCTATGCCGGTTTGCTTGTTTCTAGAGTATATATTCTTAACTACTGTATTGCATATCCTTCCAAAGAAATTCTGGATTGTCAAAGTAATTGGGACAATTCAGTACTGCTAGATTATCAGATATACTCATCTCAGAAGCAAAAATGGATCCTTATTTTTTACCAGAGAATGGTAACAATCATAAAATGCTGATTCATACTTTGCACTAGCCATATGACAAATAGTTTTATTCAGGGAGGAGAGTATTTTGTCAAGGCCCAGGAATGACTTCCTGCTCTTCTGGCATTTTAGTCCTTGGGGCAATGGCTTTGGAAGGTTCCCAGGGGGCCTCTTGGCGGTCTCTGAAGTAACAGAGCAGGACCCCTGATAACACGTGTCATGACAGTCTGTGGGGGAGGAACCCTACGCTGGTATGGGGAGGACATTCTCATGCGTCATAGCTGTCCTATCAAGATGGCATTTATGGATCTTTAACATGATGCATGATGTCCAAATGTTCCAGTGAGCAATATCTAAGGGACAAATTTCCTCGTTTAGAGAACAGTTTGTGTAATATAATGTCTGCACACAAGGACGGTATCACTTGCTTGACTTTACGTGCTGTTTTGACTTACTTGATCTGGCCAGGGGTTATTTTTCTGTCTGCTTCAGAGTGTTGACAAAATTCCTGTTTACACTGACCTCACCTACAACCCTTGTGTACTTTCCCATTCCAAATGCAAGCCAGTGTGTGAATGAGCAAAAAAAAGGGTATTATCTTCTCAAATCAACCTGAACATCTCACCACTGAAATGTGCTATTATTTAGAGTGTAAGACTCTTATACGGTTTTTAGATAAAAGACATTGTGATAATCACTTTGTTCAACTTAGGGTTTTTAAAAGTGGTCATCAAGAACTGCATATTACAATCATGGGGTTTGAGGGTAATGAAAATGCTTCATATGAGTAGAGACTGTAGCACAACTCTGTACATATAGTAAGAACCACTGAATTGTATACTTCAAAAGAGTGAATTTGATGGTATATACTAGTTATATAACTTGAGCTATATACTAGTAAAAATAAAAACCATACCCGTGCATAAAAACATAACAGCATTAGTAAACATCATGTGATATCACTGAAACTAAGTTTTACAGGGGTTGATGGTAAATATTATTTCCTTTCCTTATGAGTAAATATATAGGATGAAAGAATCAGAATTAAGTGCCCATTAGGAAAGCTGGTTAAAATTCATATGTGAATTCATATCTCTAAAAGTAAATTATCACAATCATGTTGTTTTGTGTAGTAGATTAGAAAACAGATTTCTTAACCATTAACAGGGAAACCTGAATAAGGACAATGATTTCAAAATGGAACCATTCTCTTCCAGATGATAATGTGCCTTTTTCATAAGTCCAAATAAAAATGTGAGGGTGGGGGAATGGCAACAGGAAGTACCATGGAGAGTGCCAGGTGCAGGATACCTGTCCACACTCTAGGTGCCCTCTGTGCTGGACCTCTACCTTGTCCGGTCAGGTTCTTGACCTTGAGTCCCTATTCGGTTAAGCTATACCTAGACTGTGGCTCCCCTTACAATAAATAACACACATGTTCCAACATGTTCTATTGTTGCAATATTTGATTTTCACTTTCTCAAAATCCCAGGCACAGATTTTATCCTTCATCAATGTTTTGGAGCATGAAAGGGATGAAAAAATAAGTTCCAATTACTAATCACAACACTGTGCCTTCCTTTCTTGTTTTTGTTTTTGTTTTTAAATTTATTTTTCTCCCTCTGAATTCTGTAATGTCATAGGACCCTGGGGCTTGGTTGGGTTTTTGTTTGGTTGCTGTTGTCCTTCCCATTGTCTAGCAGTGATAGCTAAAATTCTCTGGAATGATCTAAATGCCATACTCAACAGGTTAGCTAGTTTTCATTTCTTCCTGAAACACTTACTAGAGCTCCAACAGACTTAAAATAAAAATGTTTGAGGAATCCTTCATTATGTGTGTCTCTCCTCCCACTAGTCAAGACATTAGCAGCGGCTATGTTCTCAAACCTGCTTTTACTGATGGGTATTGAACTTACATAATTGAGAGAGCTCCAAAATCAAAGAACTATTCATCTAAAGAGAAAAATGTTATTACTCTATGAAAAGCAGGTCAATATTCTGGAAATTTGCCTCAAAAAGAGAAAGAAAATAAATTATTGTTGAAATAGGCATGAGTGAGAAAATTGCAAAAGATTAGGAAAACAACCTAAAATTTTAGAAGACTGTACTCCAAATGCTTATCATAGGTCATATGAAAGTAAAAACAATACTATCAAAGAGGAAAAAGCAGATGAAGAAAGGAAGAGAGAAGGGGAAGTAGCAATGGTGAGTGGAAGCTACCGATGTATATTGTATGGGTGTATGAATATGCCCAAAGGAAACTCACTATCGTGTATAACTAATGTATACTAACAGAAATTAAAAATAAATTGATACATAAATAAATACTCCATCTTTCCAAGGTGAGGGGAAAAGTGTTTTTCATTTTCCCTGATAGGGCTCCATCTGTACTAAGGAAACGGGAACTGGTAATCAAAGTCTGTCTTACCAGTACGACTTACAGAGGAGGCCAATCAGTGACTTTCCCCCAAAGAAAAAGCCTTCATGTAACATTAAAATATTTGTGACTCTTTTAAATTAAAATAAAATGGCTAAACCATATTTTTACGATCCTTTCATTTAACCAACTTTTTCCATTAACTGTTAAACCACAGATCCTCAGTGAATTGGAAGAGAGAGCACCCATTAAGAATTTTTACTACTACTATTATTTACTATAAGTGCCACTGCTACTAGACCTATCATCAATTCAGAGAAACAGTCAAGTGTTCAGCTCAATCTGAACCTTAATTTCTATTAAAGAATATGATAATGGAACCATTGAATGGGGAGAGATCAGTTGACAGTGTGATTACTTGGGAGAAGGGTCACTTTGAGAAGTATCGGATGGGCCTGAGCAGACCACAGAAATTTAGCCATGAGGACACTGAGCACATGAAGGGAGAGGGATGGAGATGACTGATGGTAGCAAAGATCAAGAGAAAGAGTAAGTAGGAGTGTTATCAAGTTGAGAGTTCAGCTGACTTCACGTGGGCATGTGAGCAAGCTTCTGGTAGCAGTTTCACAGCACCGCAGCTTGGCTGACCACAGTCAGCTATCGATACCCAAAAGCACACGTGGCAAGAAATGCAGTCCACTCAGTGCTAACTCACAAGACACATGTAAAGGGCGAGTGTAGGTACTATGTCTCTTAAGCAAATGCAACACTGGATTTGACCACATTTCAAATATTAGACCTTTCATGTTGCATACATAAATTTGTTTACATAATTAAACAGTCCAAGCACATCAAAAAGTTTGGTTAATTCTAAGTGGTATGACAGACTAATGATGCCAGGGTTTCATTAGGCTTTATTTCAGTTTGGAAGCAGGAAGTGAGAAAGCACTCAAGGTAGCCATTATATTCTGGGTTTTCTTTGAACCATTTAAACATCTGGAATATGTTCTCCGTGAAAGAGCAAACCAAGCTTAATTTTATTATGACTAGTTTCATGCAGGCAAAATTTTCACTTCATTAAATGCTGTCTGATTATAGATATAAAAGTACTGATTTAGAATGAGATATAAGTCTGATATGTCAAGTTTTTCTTCTTTTTATGAAATGAAATTGCCTGTCATATCTCTGCTTATCTTTATGTACTTCAGGATCTGCTCAAATATATGCTTAGAATTATGTATAGAATCATTTTTGCAACAAAAGAAGGGAGTTATCTATTAACAAGGGAACATTATTTTCAAGGTGACAATTCTGACTTGACAGTTAAGAAACAACTCCTGCTGTAAGACACAGAAGGTCAATTTGGAAGGTAAGAAAGTAAATTGAATTTGCTGTGAGCCTGCAAGTCCTCCGTGATACACGAAACAACAGAGTTGCCACCATGTGCAGTGCCTGGTAAAGAGTACAATACAAGGTGTGCAGTGAACAGCCCTGGAATAAAAGCATGAATGGAAGGGGTTGGAAATTTAGCCCAAGTGGTACGCGTGGATGCACAAGGGCCCAAGTTTGATCCCTGGTACTGCAAAAATACAAATAAAAAATAAAATAAAATAAAGAAAAGAAAATAAATAAAAACAATGAATGGAGGTTCAGTAGAAGCCTTTGAATTAGTTGTAGCATCTATGAGAGTGAGCTGAACCTAAGAATGTAGTGAGGCTACCAGGCATTTGTGCCTAAGCATCAACTTTTTTTTTTTTTTTTTAAACTGAGCTGATCTGCCCACATTCCTCACTTTCTCCAACAATGTTCCAGACAAGCAGAGGAAGAAACCCTACTTGATCCAGGTATGGGGTTTGGTCAGAATATTGTGGCACAAATACTTAGGAACAAAGGAGTTTCAATTTTAGCCAGAACATGATTGAATACAGACTGTGGAACCTAAACTGGATTAGGAAGAGAGTAAACTGAGATGAAGCTTGAAGATGTAGGGAAAATAGGAGTGTCAACTTTGGAAAGGTAGCATAACTCAGCAAAGGCCACAGAAGGAGCAGCCACACATGGAAACCAGAGAGGAGACTGGGGTTATTGGATCAGCT